>RJWJ010032732.1:0-18282 GCA_004363605.1 Indri indri
CCCGGCTAATTTTTTCTATATATATTTTTAGCTGTCCAATTAATTTTCTTTCTATTTTTTTGGTAGAGACGGGGTCTCGCTCTTGCTCAGGCTGGTCTCGAACTCCTGAGCTCAGAACTATCCGCCGGCCTCGGCCTCCCAGAGTGCTAGGATTACAGGCGTGAGCCACCACACCCGGCCTTAAAATGTTAATCTCTTTAAACTGCATCCTGAAACCAACTACGTGTATAGGAATATTTAATACCTAATATAAAATCCACTAGTATTTTCAGAGAACCAAGCTCCTCCTGAAATTCCCACCAAGCAGCCTTAGCCCTGGGGGGCTCCAGGACTTCCACCGGCCCCCAGTACACACCCGGGACTTCAGGGTCCCACCCCACCCCCTTGTATACGCGTTAGGATCATCCAGGAGAAAGTTGGTTTCTGAACTGAAAATGCTGACCACCCAGCAGGCAGTTTAGGTGAAACTCCACTGTCTCTCTCCCTGAAAAGTTCAGGGAATTTTTCTTTGGAAAAATAAACACCAATAAAAATTATTTTTTCAAAAGACTTTTATACTGAACTTATCTGTCTCGGAACCAGAGTTTAGCCTGTCCCAGATAAAATGCGTCCTGCCAGGTCAGGGCCAGCGTGTGCCCACGTGATGAGAAGGGGCGTGGGTCACTGAGCGCCTGCTATGTGCCACGCAAGGAAACAAGAGGTTAAAGGAAAATTTAAAAAAACATTCATTTTATTTCAGAAGATAATGGCATAACTGGAGTGTCTGTTCACATCGAGAGCCCAACACAGAGTTCAAGGTCAATGTCCAGCACGCAGTCCTGCAACCACTGCCTTGGAAGGGTCTCTGGCGGGGGATGGGAGAAGGCTGGGAAACACAGCCCCGCCCAGGGGAACCGACAGTGGGAGCCACCCCTGGGACTGCAGCCCAGGACAGAGACGCCGGTCGAGAAGCCGACCCGTCCTGGGGAGACGCTGGAAGAAACAGTCAGGGGGCCGGGGTGGCTTATAAAATCCGAAACCTCAAAATTGTCCGCAGATGTCCTCGCCAGGGTGCGGAGAGTCACCCCCAGAACTCGCAGCTGCCCTCCACGGGGCTCAGCTGTCTAACACGCAAACCCGTCTCTGCACGCTGGACGGCCTGGGCAGGCCCAGAGCCCGCCGGGAGACGGCGTCCTGGGCAGCTCACACCAGGGTCATGACCTTCAGCGCGGCCGGCTGGAACCTGCGGATCTTCTTCTTCAGCGCCCTGGAGGCCTTGACGCGGCACAGCTTGGGCACAGGGGGCAGGGGTGGCCTCGAGCCCACCGGGGGTCCCGCCTGCAGCCAGGCCCACTGCCCCCGCCCAGCCACCCCACAGTCCAGCGCCCGGCCGCGGCCACGGCTCTGGATGCCGCCCTCCGAGTCGCTGCCACCGGACTCTCGGTCCCCAAAGCGGTTGGCGGTGTGGTCGCTCGCCTCCTCCCCGCTGGTCTCCGCGACGGTGGAGTGGATGGGCGAGGCGCAGTCCGTGGAGTGCTCAGAGGGGTCCGACTCGCTCCTGGCGCAGGCGTCCTGGCGGGCCAGCGAGGGCCTGCCCTGGGCCCGGGGGCCACCTGCTCTCCTGGCGGTGGGCCTGGGTGTGCCCGGGCTGGGCTCAGGACAGCGGGCCGGGCGGGCCCCAGCTGAGATCTCCACCGTGGACTGCCACCCACGCTGCTTCCTCCTGGCCACCCCACCGAGAGGGGCAGCCCCCAGGGGGAACAGGGCGTGGGCCGCCCCACACCCCTGCCCCGGAGCCACCACCAGCGGCAGTAGGAAGGGCACCGGGTAGAGGGTGGACTCAGAGCAGGAGCGCCCGGGCGCCTCCCTGGCCACGGTGGGCCTCCCGAGCCCACCCACCCCCTGGGCCCGGCGGGCAGGGTCCCATTCTGGGGAGAGCCAGGGCGCTGCGTGGGCACCCTGACGTCTCTCCGCTGCCAAGGGCGCCTGCTTCCCAGACCTCGGTGCCTTGTCACTGGACCTCCTCCTGGTCCTCTCGGCCTTTGTCTCGGGGCGGCCCACATTCAGCCTGGGCAGGGAAGCCTCCCTGGCAGGGAAGGGCCCTGAGGCCAGAGGGTGGCTCTTGTCCACCCGCTGGGACGGTGACACAACCGAGGGAGGCTGCCGGGCCTGGGAGCAGGGTGGGGGGCTCGCAGTGGTCTCCCCCAGGACACAGCGACTGGAGGGTCTGGGCCCCTCCTCTGGGAGGTTGCTGGGGTGCTGGGTGCCCACGAGGGGTGCAGGTCCCTGCTGCCGGGGGCTGTCTCCACCGGCCGCACTCCCTGGGCCCGAGACCAGCTTCTGGAGCCGACCTTCACTGTCCATCCTCTGGCCGCCTGGCTCCCATGGGGAGGGGGACACCTCGCGTCGGGTGGGACCCTGCTCACCCACACCACCCCTTGTGGGGGTCCCGCAGCCCCGCAGACGCAGCAGCCTGTCGATGTAGGCTCTGGCCGTGCCGGCCTCCAGGACCGGTCCGGTCTGGACGGAGCAGATGCCTGTGGGGCCCTGAAGGGGTTTCCTAGGGGGCGAGGGGCCATCCCTCCGTGTGCTCTCTGGTGCCAGAGCAAACAGGGGGCTCTGCAAGGCCACCGCGTGCAGGGGGCTGGGGTACGGGTACACCTCCCTGCCCCCCTGCGACACCAGGTCCCGCTGGTACTGGGGGTCCTGCGCATGGGGCGGGGCGTCTCTGCCCTGGCAGAGGAGCGGCGGGGCCCGGGGGTCCATGTCGGCCTTCTGCAGCTGCGCGTCCGCCGGCAGGGCTCTGTCGAGGTCACCTAGGGAGAGAAAGGGACAAATGAATGAGAGGACGTCACTTTGCTCGTGGCAGGGGACGGGCACGTTCTCCTCATCCAGGACCTCCAGGACACACGGGGACAGCCCCAGACCTCCAGCCAGGGCAGCGCGGCGCGGGCATGGAGACCGGGTCCGTCTGGTTCTCACCCCATCGCCCCGTCCCCAACAGCCCCTGCAGCGAAAGCCCAGAGCCCCCGCCCAGTGCCCGACTTCACCGGAGAGCGGAGGGGCCGGGAAGGGTCTGCAGCCCACGAGGGGTCCCGGTGGGGCCCTGAGGCTCCCACAGACACCCAGAGGAAGTCAGCCGGGAACACCCACTGAGGAAGACGATGGCTTGTATCAGAAATAAAACGAGGCCCCGCACGGCCCCTTCTCCTTTAGGGGCAGTCTGAGCACAGCGAACTTCCTCCCCGGGCCGTGCGTGAACCCGCTGTGAACACAATTTCCTCTCCAGGAGTGCTTCCGACTACTCCCACTCCAAACACGGGCAGATGAAGGAGTTTTGAAGGGTTTTAAAAAAATTTTCTGACGTCCATTTTGAGTAATAAGAGAAAGATGCCCTTCACTGGGACAGCTGGCTACGGGGGTGCTTGACTCCCACTCCACCCGAACACCCGAAAGGCCCAGGGAGGATTTCATGCAGTGTGGGCCTGGCTGGTCCCCGTGTGGGGTCTCCCTGCTTGTCCTCGGTGGGCTGCGGGGCTGCGTGCTGCTGGCACCATTGCCAGGACCCTCAGACAGCCCACCCCACCCTTCCTGGCTGTGTCTCACCTGTGGACACCGGCCTGGGCCGGAACGTGCCCCATGGCTGGCCTGTGCCCCCTGCAGTGCCCGGGGGCCTGCTGCCGTCCTCGGTGGCCTGGGGTCTCCACACCGGCACGGAGGTCTCGTCCGCCGACCGGGGCCGCCAGTCCCCCATGCAGGGCCTGGCCTTGGCGGGCTGCGCCGCAGGCAGCAGACTGCTCAGGGAGGGGGAGACGCGGTCACTGCAGACAGAGGCGCAGGAGGTGGACAGGGAGCAGGAGCCGCCGTCGCTCAGCTCGTAGAAGCCTGGATGGAGCAGACGCGGGCAGGTCAGTGCACCCCCGGGTGCAGACCCCCTCCTCTGGGTACCTGTCACGGGCAGGGAGGGCCTGAGGGAGCCCCGAGCTGGGCTCCGGGAGGCTGTGGGAGCCGTCTGCGCTGTCGGTCAGAGCCTGCTTCACCCCACCCCGGAGCGCGGCCTGTGCCCTGACTACCCCCGGGCGCATCTGCCGTAAACAGAGCCGACCCCCTGCCTCGCTCCAGGAGGAGGGGAGACGCCCGTGTGGGCTTTTCCATCACAAGGAATGGTTTTCTCTGGCACGCGTGTGTGTGAGCACGCGCTCTCTGTCTCTCTCTGTCTCTGTCTGTCTGTCTCTCTCTATATATACACACACGCTTTTTTCTAGACCACTTTTAAATCAAAACATTTCATTTTTAGTATTGGTCAATAACATATGCTTTTGGGGCTTAAATATTGTCTCCTGACTTTTGGATCAGCCCGGAAACAGGCCGGGGACGGGCGCTCCTCCCTGCCTCAGACGCTGGGAAGTGCTGGGACTTGGAGTTCAGGCCCTGAGAGGGGCTGGCGGAGGGAGGTGTCTGCCGGGCGCCCGGCAGGGCGGGGCCCTTGCACACTGGCCCGGCGTACCTGAGCTGGGCCGGCTGTCGCTGTCCAGGGCCTCTCTGGGGGACGCGCCCACGTCCAGCTGCAGCTGGCTGACCTGCTGGCCCAGCTGGTCCAGGTGGGTCTCCAGGCCGACGTCCTGCTGTCTTAGCCGGGCCTGGGGAGGCAGAACGGGAAACACAACTGATGCGTGCAGAAACCGAAACGAGGGCTGGATGGGGTAAAAACGTTTGCATCACGAACACAAGTTAAACTCCCAAATCCACATGAAGTCCGCCCCCTCACTCTGACAGCTGCGCCTACTCACACCCAAGCAGCCTCCTTGCTCTGTGCCCTCCCCGCCCCCATACAGGCTTCCCCACCAACTGCAGACTATTTTACTCATCGGCAATTTCAATTAGACATTTCTCTACAAGGATACAGAATAACACAGCTGTGAGAGAAGCAGATTCTCGGGCTGCATTTACTGCAGGCGAAGGCGATGTTTCCATCGTTCTGCCAAAACCCGAACAGTTCAAAACCTTACTTGTAACCAGGGAGGGAGAAGGGGCGGGGGCGGGAGGCTTTTTTCTTTCTGCTATGAGGACCTTTCTCATGTAACGTTCATGTCTGTGTGTGTGTGCACGCGCGCACACAGGCGTGCTTAAGATGAGCATATGTCCACATGCACACGTAAATAATGTTTGTAAAATCAGCCCCGTGTGTTTGATAAACGCTGATTTCTTTCATTCAATTACCGAATTCCACCTGTTTTCAAGGTCCTCTGTATAAATTTCTTGTTTTGATTTACTATTAAGTTTAAGGCAAATAATTAATGAATGTAATTTTGTGGTTCGCCCTGTTAAAAAACGATTAATTGTATTTTAATTTTACATAGGAAATCAGGAGTCTCCTGAGCCCCATAATTACTCAGCAATTTCAACAAGGCGAGAACGCATCGCAAGAGAACAGCAGGTAGTAACGGTTTCCTGTCCTTACGGGAGAATGAGTTCTGCAGACGGGAGTTACCACGGTCAGTGCCAGGAGGTGCTCTGGACATGCGGCCGGGCTGGACGTGCGAGGGTGGCCCAGCCTGTCCGACTCAGCCTTTCCCCAGGACCTAACCCAGGGGTCTCCCGGCACCCCCACGGTGTGCACAGAAACACAGTTTGAAGCCATCATACCACCTGCAAACATGTACATGGCAGAATCCAGTCCCGACTCTGCTCAGCATCTGATGCTCCCAGCACAGCCAGATGGGCCTTGACACACCAGCCTCTTACCCTGCGCGCCTCTACAAAGGTAGAATGTCACCAGTGGACAGCGCCGCCACAAAAGCCAGCGCAGCACACAGGGACCGGCTCAGGCCAGCCCAACAGCACCCGGGCAGGACAACCTCAGACTCGGACAAAGGGGCCGGCCCGTGTTCTCACTGCAAGTGACTTTTTATCTTCTTGTCATCCAACAAAGCCCACGGTACACAGAGAAAACTAAGTTGCTTGGCCAGGCCACGCCTCAATGTTTAAAAACACCCGTCTGACCTCTTCTCTTCCAGCTCCCGACTTTCTCCTCCTCCTGAAGGAGGGGGCCCTCTGCAGCCCGGGGGCTCCTTCCCTGCGTCTCCAACCCCTTTCCAAAAAGCAGACCCCCGAGTGTTTGTGCTGGGTTAATTGCTTTGTGATTAATGTTTGGCCAGCCCGGCCTCCGGTGGCTGGTTTCTGATTAATGGGCCAGGGGCTGCGGCAGCGCGGGGCTCTCAGGTTATTTATTGCACCCTCGGACCTGGTGCAGACTCCACACTCAGGGTGTCCCAGCCCCTGTTAACCCTTCCCGTGGCCCCTAACTTGGGGTCTTCTGTGTCTGTCCTGCCTTGCTCACAGCCTGTGACAGGACTGAGCACAGGCCACTGCAAAGCCAGCCGCAGAGTGCCGACCTGCGCGATTTCAACGGCCAGAAGGAGCCCCCCGCAGCAGCCAGCTGGTGGGCCGCCTCGGTTCCCCACTTCCCTGCAGGCGTCAGGCTAACTTCGGGGCTGGGTTGCTCGGGGTGTGATCGGGGGGTGCTTGTGTCAAATCCTCTGAGCGTGGGGCAGGGCTCAGAACGCCTGGTGGAGAGCGCAGTGCACCACCTGTGGCTCGCGGGGGCTCACCCCGGCACACCTGCAGACACCACTGCAGGCCCTCCCACTCGCTGAGACTCTCCAGGGCAAGCCCAGAACCCACATTTGAACGACAGGAACCACAAAAGTTTCTCATGACCACAAAGCATTTGAGAACTTCTGTTCCAGGGGTCTCATTATAAACAACTATTTGGCTAATGCCTGATTCGAAACACTAACCTTGTGTACCACAGAGAACAACCCGAATCCCATTTGTTTTGCTCCCGCCTCAACATTACAGCCACCGAGAAACCTTTATAGCACATTCCAAGGACAAAAACTAAAAATGCCCTCAAGTTCCGGATATAGAGATGGTATCTTTCCTTGAAAGCTAAGAAGGCACACAGGAAACACTTCACGCATGAACTCGCGGCTGCCACTTCCGTTCTGCAGGGGGTAAGGGTTATTACTCAGTTGAAAAGACGTCCCTCTTGGACAGCGAGGGGCCAGGGTCACAGACCGCTAGTGGATAACTGCACTGCAGACGGCACGGGAAGCCCTGTGGGTCCTGCGATGCCCGGCCCTGGGCGAGTTCTCAACCCTGCCTCCCCGGCCCCTGTGTGTGTCCACACGGCAAGCACAGTGGGTCCAGGGAAAACACCAGCTGCAGAGTCAGACCGAGAGCTCACTCCTGCAGCACGGGATGCCGGGACCTGCCAGTGAGAAGCAAGAGCTGCCACTTTTACAACAAGTCACAACCAGCAAAGTCAAGATCTGGAAATTCTTCAGGATAAGATTTCACTGGGGAGTCCCGGGCCTTTCTCTACTTCCCACTGGGGCACCTCCCACCGACACGGCAGCACCCACCAGCGGTCTACCCTCAGGTCCTGCGTACGAGTGCGTGTGTGACGTCTTTCTACTTCAGTGTTGTTGGCGAGCTCACCCTTCTAAAAGTGGGAATGCCAGGCCCTTCTTGGGGAAGCGCAGCCAACTCTGCCCAGACGGCGAGGGCCTGCTAGGGCCGGGCGGTTTCACCAGCTTGCACATCCAGCGTAGGGGGAGCCCAAATACTGGAATCATCTTCCCTTTTGCTGCAGCCATGAAAATCACTCATTGATTTATGCAAGAAATCCTACTAAGCACCACTACTGCACCCTCCTTTGTGACTTCTGACACAGCAATTATCATACAACCATGCGGCACATTTGATAAGGCATAATTTGATGAACGCTGCTGTTTTCCTAATGACAGTTAGGAAATGTTTCTAATCCCTAGAAATGCCGAAGCTCATTCTCACTTGAGCATTCCTGGGGGGTAAAGCCACCGAGGTCAGATAAACGTTCTTCCTGTCTTGCACCTGGATGGACTCGTGGCCAGGGGAAGGCCAGGGTCGGGGAGGGACCCTGGGTTCACCCTGCTGGAGTGTGTGGCGAGTAAAGCATTTTGATTATATTCTACATTGTAGAATTATTACCACTCCTAATTTTTTCCCTGTAGGAAAGTGTAAAAGTGTTAAGCCCTGGGCTGATGTCACATCGATTCAATTATTCTTCTCTTTTGATCACATACTCCATTCCAAGAACAAAGTTTCAAGACAAAGTCTGCGTGTTCCTTCTGGTCCCCACATTAAAAAAAAAATTAAACAAAAAAACCTGCTTGATCTTCTCTTCCAAAAGCCTACTTGTAATTAGAGGCTGAGTGCTCGCAAGTTTGATTTGTGATTCCTTAAGCCAAGTTAATCATCAACTGGGCTCTTTCCCCCTTGACAGAACAATTCGGCCGACATCCCAAGAGCACCGTCCCGCAATGCCTGGAACACATCTGCGGGCCAGAGTGTGTGCCCAGCTGAGGCCACACAGAAGCTGAGAGTCCTCTGGGAGCAGACACAGAGACCTAAGCGGACTGCCATGCGTCGGTCACCTGGGCGGCTCAGCACAGCCTGAAGGTGCCACTCAGCACACTGCCCCTGTGCAGGCCGCAGGTGGCTGGCCATTCCCACACAGTCTGCCACCTCTGTCTTTGGCACAAAGGGAAGATAACAGGAATCCCGGAGGCATCTCCAGACACCAGACTTCCTGGTCCCTTAGTCCAGAAGCATGGACTGAGTTAACAGCAGGAGGGAGCTAAGCCGACAGTAACACTGTGACTTCACCCGGGTGGCCTCTGAAAGCAGCTTGGAACAGGACGGATCTGAGTTTCTAACGCAAAGGAAATTTCGCTTAGAGGAACAGAGGTGGTTCAAACAAACAGACATCTTTCTGTAGCCTTTTAATTTTTTCTTTCAAAACAATGCTGCAGTAGTGCAAAGACCCTTCTGAGTGGTTCCCAACATGTTGGGTGAATTCCTGCCAGGGGTGTGGAACGGGAGTGTTTTCAGTTGCACGAGGAGGAACTGGCATGGAGCAGCCCCGGCAGTGCTGAGACAGCCAGAAAGGTAGAGAGGTCGCGGAGGGTCCTCCTCTCTGATCTGAGACACACCACCTCCTACAGCTCAGGTCACACTTGAAGGCGTTCATCAGATACTTGCTTTTCCCGAATGTTTCTTTGCAATGACTGGACCCTATTCAGCCTGAGCACATTACTGAGGACAAATCCGGTGCGCTTTACACACTGACATTGTGTCCCCAGAGCAGCACAGCCGGGGAGGACCCGGCACCCAGGGGTACACGGCAGGATCCCCAGTAGATCCCCCCTCCAGGGGAAATCAAGTCAATGCATTTATGTGAGAACAACACTGTCACCCCCGGGGTGTGCTGGCGTTGGGAAGTCAGGGTGGGCGCACGTCCCAGGCAGTCCCCGGCGGCCACTTTCGGGATGGTCACCTGCCGCGCCTTCCCCACACCCCCACCTGCGCCTCCAGCCTCCGCCGCCCGCTCATTCGGTCCCCAGCCGAGTTCCAAGGACCCAAGCACGACCCGGAATCCACCCAGCGGGGCAGCCCACCCTGTCGCCCACGAACAGCCGCCACCCCCTCTCCCCCGCGCCCGCGCTCGGTCCTCACCAGCTGCTCCTGCAGCGCCGCCAGCGCCGCCTCCAGCCGCAGCTCCTGGGCGCGGGGGCCGCGGGGGGCGGCGGGTCCGGGCGGGGGCTGCGCAGCCAGGGCGCCCCGCACCCGCGCCTGCTGCGTGGCGCGCAGCCCCTGCAGCTCGTGCAGCCCCGCGAGCGCCGCGCGCAGCCGCGCGCCCACCCTGCGCCGGTCCCAGCCCGCCGGCCCCGCAGGGCCGCCCGGCGCCCACATCCCGGGACCTCCGCGGTCCCCGCGGCGCCGGTGACCAGCGCGGACGAGCGAGCGCAGCTGCGCGCCGGCCTCCTCTCCCCGCCCCGCGCCGCGGGTCGCCGGCCCGGACCTATCGCTGGCGCGTGGGGCGGCGTCGGCGCACGCCCGGGTCGCAGCGGGGGCCTGCGGGTGCAGGCTGGGCCGGACCGGACCGGGACCCGCCCCGGGTCGCAGCGGGGCCCTCCCCGTGCAGGCTGGGCCGGACCGGACCGGGACCCGCTCCAGAGGGCGCGCGGGGCCCTCCCCGTGCAGGCTGGGCCGGATCGGACCGGGACCCGCCCCGGGTCGCAGCGGGGCCCTCCCCGTGCAGGCTGGGCCGGACCGGACCGGGACCCGCCCCGGGTCGCAGCGGGGCCCTCCCCGTGCAGGCTGGGCCGGATCGGACCGGGACCCGCTCCAGAGGGCGCGCGGGGCCCTCGGACCGGCGGCGGGCCCAGCAGGAGCCCAGGGAGGGAGGCGGGTGCAGCAGAAACGGAGAAAGGTTTTGTTGAGGATTTTAAAATTGTTTAAAAGACAACTTCTTGGAACACATCACACCGCGCGGCCCGTGTTACATCGTAAACGCAGGATGCGTTTGAAAGTGACCGCAGGTTTCACTGCGATGCAATTCACATCCCACACAACTTGCTGTGTTTAAGGTGTGCAATTCAAGAGTGTTTAGTCCATGCTACTTTAGTGTGTATGAGTATCAGTATATCCGCCATCCCCACACTTTCGGAGCATCTCACCAGGCCCCGAAGGAGCCCCTACTTACCAGCAGTCGGCCCGCCCCATTTCCTCACCTCCCCTCGCACGTGGCAAACACACCGCTGCCCGTTCTGGACCTTTCTTGTGGGTGGAATCCTGCCCTGGGGCATCCCCGTGACGCTTCCTTCGGTGAGCTCAGTGTTGTCAGGTGAGTCCGCGTTGCAGCAGGTGTCACTTTCATCCCTTGTCACGGTGAATAATGTCCCACTGTATTTGTTCATCCATCACCTGTTGACGGGCATTTGAGTTTCCATGTTTTAGCTATCGCGCTCCTGGGGCATTCCCGTAGAGTGTTTGCGTGGAAATTTCCGTTTCCGTTTCACTTGGATGTATATCTGACAGTGGAAGTGCCGGACCACAGGGGGCTGCTGCGCTTGACCTCTTGAAGAACTATCAGTCTAACCCTAACACTGACCCTAACCCTGACCCTATCCCTAACCCTGACCCTGACCCTGACCCTGACCCTGACCCTAACCCTAACCCTGACCCTGACCCTAACCCTAACCCTAACCTGTTGGCATTCCCACCGGCAGGCTGAAAGTTCCATTTTCTCCTGTGCTTGCCCGCAGTTGTACCTTGGAGACGGCCACTCTGGTGGGCGTGAGGTGGCATCTCGCTGGGGTTTGGATTTGCGATTCCCTGGGGGTAATGATAGTCACAGGCGTACTGTTCATCTTCTTTGGAGAAGTGTCTGTTCAGATCCTTTGCCTGTTTTTAAACTGGGCTGTCTGTTCATTACTGAGATGTACGTCTTCTTCGTATGGTTCCCTTAGACGTGATTGGCAGTTCCCTATGAGGCCCATAACCTTCTGTTCTGTGGATTGTCCTTTCACTGTCTTGGTAGCGTCCTTTGCAGCAAAAAGCTTTCAATTTTGATGAAGTGCAGTTTGCCTGTTTTTTCTTTTCTTGCTTACGGGTTTGGTGTCATTCCTGACAAACCACTACCTAATTCAAAGTCAAAGATTACGCCTATGTTTTCTTCTAAGATGTTTGTGGTTTTAGCACTTGCATTTAAATCTTTGATACATTTTGAATTAATTTTTGTATATGTTGTGGTAGAGGTCTAACTTCATTCTTTTGCCTGTGAGTATTCACTTGTCCCAGCACTATTTGTTGAAACGACAATTCTTTCCCTATTGAATTGTCTTGGGACCCTTGTTGAAAATTACTTGATCCTAAAATCAATTTCTGGTTTCTCAATTCTATTCCACTGGTGTATGTGTCTGTCCTTATTGGCCAGACCACACTCTGTCCCTTACTGTGGCTGTGCAGTAAGTTTGTAGGACGTGTGCGCCTTGCAGCTTTGTTCTTTTTCAAGATTGTTTGGGCTGAATATATGTCCTTCACATTCCATATGAATTTTAGGATCAGCTTGTCAATTTCTGTAAAGAAGCTAGCTGGAATTTTCATGGGAATTGCATTTAATTTGTAGATCAATTGCAAATAATGCTACCTTCAGCTTAAATCCTTTGGACCATAAACTTGTCTTTCCATTTATTTATTTATTTATTTATTTCCATTTATTTCATTAATTTCTTCCAGTGGAGCTTTGTTGTTTTCTTTGGTGTATAAATCTCGCACTTCTTTGTTAAATTTATTTCTAAGTACTTTATTGTTTTCAACACTATTGTAAGTGGTACTGTTTTCTAATTTTATTTTCAGAATGTTCATTGCTGATACATAGAAATAAAAATGTGATTCTTGAATATCCATCCTACAACTTTGCTGAACTTGTTTCTTAGTTCTGATAGTTTGGGTTTCCTTAGCGGATTCCTTTGCATTTTCTGCTTATACTCTCATGTCATCTGCAGAGAGAGATAATTTTACTTTTTCCTTTCTAATCTGAGTGCCTTTTATTTCTTTGTCGTGACTAATCGTCCTGGCTGCAACACCTAATACAATGATGATGGGGACGGCAAAAAATAACAGCCTCATTCTGGTTCCTGTTCTTGGGGGGACACTCAGTCTTTCACAGTAAGTACAGCATTAGCTGGGGGTGTCCTTAGGCGCCTTTATCAGGACGAGGAAGCTGCCTTCTATTTCTAGTTTTCTTTGAGTGTTTTTTTTTTTGTCATAAAAGAGTGTTGAATTTTCATCTTATAATTCTTTTATTTTCTCCTTTGTCCTCTATGCTTATCTAGCCCAGAGGTAGAGATAGAGAGAGAGAGATAGAGAGAGAGATAGAAAGAGATGAGAGATAGAGATGGGGGACTGGATATGTTCCCTTTGTCAGTTCTGTGTCTTCTCTCTCTCTGTGGACTCTCTTAACGATGTCTTTTGGTAAACAGAAGTTCTTAATTTTTATGTAGTCTTACTTATCTTTAATCCTTTTGTGCCCTTTTGAAGAAATTTTTGCTCACCCATGCTCATGAAGATATTATTTAATGCTCTCTCTTAGAAACTTTATTATTTTGTTTTCTTGTTTAGATCTACAATCCACCGACACAGGAAAGTGGATCCCCAAACGGGGGTCCATCCTGCAGCCTAAAATGGTCCTTGGCTTCTTGCAGCAAAGAATTCAAGCAGGAGCCTTAAGTTGGAAGCAAAAGCAAAATTTATTAAATAAACGAGCAGCAGGCCGGCTGCGCCATAGACAGAGCAGCCCCAGCGCATTGCAGCCCAACCCTATTTATGGCTGTCTCTTGATTATGTGCTAAATAAGGGTGGCTTATTCATGGGGTTTCTGGGAAAGAAGCAGAAATTTCCAGAAATCTGGTGTTCCTCCTCTTCTTGTACCATATAAAGTCACTTCTGAGGTTGTCATGGTGATTGTGAACTGTCATGGTGCTGGTAGGAGTTTCTTTTAGTGTTATAATACATTATAAACAGGGTGTAGTGGGCAGAAAATGGTAAGCGGAGGTTATTTTTATCACTGTCTTGGTTCCAACTGGTCTTAACTGGGCTCTTCACCTGTTCCTTCCGGTTCTTCTCAGAGACCTGGGTCTGCGGCTCCTTAAGGGGTAGGACCTGCCGGTTTCTTGTCTCACACCTGGAACAGCGTTTTGTGTATTGTGTGAGGTGGGGTGGCGGGGTTACAATTTACTTGTTTTTAAACATATTCCAGTGCAATATTTATTGGAAAAATGGTCCTGCAATGCCAACTTTGTTATAAGTGGAGTGTGTGTATATTTGGGTCTGGTCTGGACTTCCCTTTCTGTTCGATTAGTATACCTATCTATTCTCGCCATTGTCTTAATTATTTTATCTTTACATAAAGTGTTGATTTTCAGTAGATCAAGTTCTGCCACTTGTTCTTCAAGGGTGTGTTGAGTGTCCTTGGGACTTTGCAATATTATGTAAATTTTAGAATCAGCAAGTAAATCTCTATAAAAAGCCTCTTATATTTTGGTAGGACTACATGGACCCTGTGGGTGCATCTGGGGAGACATTGTATCTTTACAGTATTGAGTTTTATCATCCGTGGACATGGAATCCCCCTTTATAAAGGCTTTCTTTAATGTCTCTAAATGTTATTTTATAATTTTCTGTGTAGAGGTCTTGTACATATTTCGTTAGATTTGTTCCTACTTTCTTAATTTTTTTTTTTATTTCAGGGTATTATGAGGGTACAAACATTATGGTTACATTTTGTGTCTTTGCCTCACCCAAGCGAGGGTTCGAGGCTTGCCCTTCCCCTCTACAATGCTCTCTGTGTCCTTTAGTTGCAGGTTTACCCCCCCATCCCCCTAGAGTATTACTGCCATGTGATCACCCTAGTGTTGATCAGTTAGTACCAATTCGATGGTGAGTACAAGTGGAGCCCATTCTTATGATCTTGTGATACCTCACTTTGGATAATGAGCTTAAGTTCAATCCAGGAAAGTATAAGAGGTGCTAGATATCATTGTTTCTTATGATTGAGTAATATTCCACTGTATACATATACCGAATTTTAATAATCCACTCATGGATTGGCGGGCACTTGGGTTGTTTCCATCTCTCACAAAAATCAATTCAAGATGGATAACAGACTTAAACCCAAGACATAAAACCTTAAGAATTCTAAAAGAAGATGTTGGGAAGACCCTTTCAGACATCGGCCTAGGCAAGGAATTCTTGAAGAAGACCCCCACAGCAATCACCACAGCAACAAAAATAAATAAATGGGACCTACTTTCTTAATTTTTTAATGCTATCATTGTTGCTACCTTTTAAGAATGCATTGGGTTTTTGTTGATGATATAAAGAAATGCCAATAAGGCATCTAACAGCTTAGCTAAACTTACTTCCTCATTTGAATTCTTTTGAATTTTTTTCCATGCACATTCATGTTATCTGTGACTCATGGCAGTTTTCTCTCTTTCTGATCCTTCCACCTTTGATGTGTTTTTCGTGCCTTATTGAGGTGGCTCGGACTTAAGTAGAATGTTGAGAGGTGATATAGCATCAAGCATCCATGTGTCATTGTCAAGGGCAGTGAGAAGCTTTTCAACATTTCATCACAAAAATGACGTTGTGTGTGTTCTGTAGACACCCTTCATCAGATTAAGGAACTTATCCTTTATTCCTGTAATGGATGTTGAATTTTATCACATATATTTTCTAAGATATCGAGGCGACTATATTATTTTTTCTCCTTTTTTTCTGTTAATTTCATGAATTATGCTGATTTATTTACAAAGAAAAAGCCAACCTTGCATTTCTGGAATAAACCAACCTGGTTGTGACATGCTTTCCTGTGTATATTGCTAGCTTTAGTTTGATAATATTTGGTTTGAGGGTTTTGCCTCCATGTTCATAGGTGAGATCAGTTCATCAATCCTCCTCCTTGTATATTCTTCCTCAGGTTTTCAGAATCAATGGTACGCCGCCCTCCTAGGATGAGTGAAAGTAGTCCATCTTTTGATATTCTGTGTAAGAATTTGTATAAGATTCAGGTCATTTTATTCTTAAGTATTTGGTAGAATTCATTAATGAAGCCACTTGTACCCGTATTTTCCTTACGTAACAATTTTAAACTATGAATCCAAGTTCTTAAGTAGCTGTATAATTATTCGTACTTTCTGTTTCTTCTTGTGTCAGTTTGTTACAGATTTATTATTCCATAGATTTTTTCATTTTGTCCACATTTTCAGATGTGTTGATATAAGGGTTCTGTGATACTATCTACAAATGTTTTTGAATCTGCAGTGATCCCACCTCGTATTTTTTCTGTCATTGGTTATTTGTGCTCTCTCTGCATTTTTTTCAGCCTTGGCAATGGTTTCACAATTTTATCAGTTTTTCAAAAAACTAACTATTGACTTTGATGCCGCTCTGTTCTTGCTTGTTTTCTAATTCATTAGCGTGTTCTCTTTCCTTATCATCGCTTTGGTCTGATTTCTCTCTCAATTTGAGTGGTAAAAAAAGTCTCCCAGTCTTTATTCCATGTTCAGTGCTGTGCCTGGAGGCGTTTGGGCGCCTTCCCGTGTGTTCATCCACGGCTCTTGTTCCCTTCTCCGGGAGGTGCCTGCTCACTCCTTCCCGTCTTTATCCTGCTGTTCCCGGGAACTCTCCTGCATTCAGGCTGCCAGCTGTTTGCGTAAATATTTTTCCCCCATCTCTCTTTTTCTCCACCTTTGTTTGTGGTAACCTTGACATATCAGCATCAATTTTTTTCCTTTTTCCCCTTTGTTTTTTTGTGATTCTGTCTTACTTTAAAGGTTTTCTCCCATCTCAACGTGAAGTCAATATTTTGTTAAATTTTATTCAGATTTTGCATGAGTTCTAGTATTGCAGGTATGTCTTTCATTCACTCAGAGTTTATTTTTGCCCATGGTGGATGTGGGAGGCTCACATTTTCCCATCAGATTAATCGTTCAAGCATCGTCACCATGTACTGGATGAACTCCTTCCCCAGGGACCTGAACTGCTGTGTCTCCTGCCTGGCGCTTCCCTACCCGGGGCTGTTCCCTGACCCCGCAGCCTCTTCCGAGGCTCTGTCTGTCCACCCTCCTGCCAATCACTTTCTGCGGACTCCCGGGATGGAATTCACTAAAGGGCATGGATAGTTGTTGACATGGAAAGTTATTCATGATATACTGTTAAGATGAGGAAGCAGATTACAAAACTGTGGCTCCATTAAAAATATATGTGTGTGTATGTATATGCGTGGAGTATGTGGGAATTTGTGCATAAAAACGTGTGAAACATTACACACTTAAAATATCGATAGGAGTATATGGGCAAAAGGGTTATGGGTAGATTGCTTCCTTTTCTTGTATTTTTATTTTTCGCTAAGCATTACGTATGTAATTAAATGGAAAAGTTGAAAAATTAGTGAGTCTCCTTGACTTATAAAATAAAAGCCACAAACTTAGTTTTTTCTGCAAGCCTCGCGGTCTGTGATATGAACACATTTGCATAGGAGTCAAGAGAAATGTTAAAAGTGGAGGAAGTTTCAGGAATTCCTCACCAAGCTCTAGATAAACAGTGCGGTGGCTTATTTATTTTTATTAAAGGGAATGACCATCATAAAGTTATGGCAAATGCATGTGGCTTCTCTGCGTGCCAAACCAACCATAGGAAATTAAAACTATTTTATTGCTAAAGGCCAGTGAGGATTATGCAATTGGGTACTGCCTAACTTCATCAATTAGCAGGTAGGTTTTCCTTTATCTACCAAATAACCTCGTAGAATACCGTTGGGAGCCCAGGTCTGCCCCCTGCAGACTTCTTGATGGGGTTTCTGTGTGTGGGGGCTCAGGCTGAGGAGCTTCCTTGCGTCTGGCTGCGTCTGCCTTTGCTTCGTGGGCATACAGTTTACTGCGTGCAGACCTGCCGGTAACAACCCTGGGAGTGGCTGCCTGCAGGACAGGGGGAGATGCCAACGGTGTTGCGTAATCCCCAACCCCGGAGGATTCCAGCTGCCTGTTTAGGAAGGGTCATGAGAGCGCTGCCTGGAGGCTGGTGACACATGAGTGGTGCAAGCAGGAAAAACCACCTGGAGGTGGAGCGAGAGGACGATGAGTCCGTGTTCCTCGCCAGCTGCCGGGGGCTGGTGGGTTTTAGGTGTCTGAAGATGCCCAGTTTGACACAACGGAGATTTGTTGCATAACGGTGTTTCATTTGTTCGCAAAACCAAAAGGGTGATTTACTAAGTCTGAGATCACATTTAAACCATCACTCTTGCGTGAGTTTTCCAATGGTTCTCAATGTTCACGAGATGCCTTATGAATTTTATATATTTTGGCTTTTCAATATAAACTCTGAACTAATGATTTGGAGGTAATATTTGCCATTGTCCTGTCTCTTGAGGACGGCAAAAAGACGGGACTTTTGCACATGAAGTTCCACTGAACTTCAGAGAAACATCCCCAGAGAAGGGGGTCCGCAGGGTGAAACTCCACGTTGACCCCCCTGGGTGAGATGCATCAGAACAGCAATGGAGAAACCTCAGGACTGAAATTTCCAGGCTGAATTTTGCCTAAAGCCACCACGAACCTCATAAAATGATGTCATCTTCAGATGCAGGTGTTTTGACTTGATGTAGCGTGACTATTTGCAAAGTCATGAGGAATTTCTACAACATTAAAGCCGCACGTCAGGTAGCCAAATAAATGCCACTTGTGTCCTGCCTCCTTCTTATTTATTATAAAATTGAAGTCTGATCTTAATTCCTTTTCTATTTTTAGTGTTTTCTTTCCCTGCGTTCAGCACTCGCCAGTATTATTTCAGGAATATTTTAGCCTTAACTCAGTCCCTGATGGCCACCTGGAGGGCAGCGTCATTTGGTTCCTA
>RJWJ010032733.1:0-18270 GCA_004363605.1 Indri indri
TAAGTCCTCAGGCCACCTCCTTCCAGCGTTGTCTGTAACACTGCACATGCTGAGAATAACAGCAATAATGATGGCAGGGACCTGTACTGGGCTCCAGCAGGTGCCAGGCCAGACCGCACCGCCCCCCCCCCCCGGGACACTCACAGCCTCTCCCAAGAATATAACAGGCACTCAATAATACTTGATGAGGAAATTAATACAGTATGTCGGGCACAGTGTCTACATGATTGTGTTTAACCTGCATGACAAGGCTATGAGACGAAGTAACTAAGGCTCAGAGATGCGATCACTTTCTCCCAGCCACCCAGCTAAGGTTGGTAGCCAAGTCTGACCAATCCAAGACACTGGCACGTGACCACCATGCTCTCTTGTCACAGGTCCCCTGCACCATGCTGCAGCCCAACTGGACTGTCCATTCCCTGTTGCCCAGATTTTGCTCAATCTGGACCTTTGCTTAGAATGCCCTCTGTGGTCCTGCATATTCAGAATCTTTATGATCCAACTCAAAAATATTGTGTCTATTGAGAATTTTTTTTCAGATCCACCCCCAGCCATTGTATCTTCCATCAAATTCCCAACACACTTCCACCCAATCCCCGTTCATGGATTCACAAGTTCATTCAACAAACATTTCCTGAGCATCAGCTTTGGGCCAGGCCCATGCCAGGTGCTTGGCATAAAGAGCTGGATCAGACACAGTCCTCTGCCTCTCAGAGCTCACAGTAAAGTCCAGGAGTTCATCCATTCATCCATGCATCCATCCATCCATGCATCCCTCCTTCCATCCATTCATGCATCCATCATCCATCCATGCATCCAGGCACCTATGCATCCATCCACCCATCCATGCATCCATCCATCTATGCATCCATGCATTCATGCATCCCCATCCATCCATGCATCCAGGCACCCATGCATCTATCCATCCATCCATCCATCCATCCATCCATTCATCCATGCATTCATGCATCTATCATCCATCCATGCATCCAGGCACCTATGCATCTATCCACCCATTCATGCATCCATCCATCTATGCATCCATCCATCCATGCATCCATCCATCCATCCATCCATCCATGCATCCATCCATCCATTCATCCATGCATTCATGCATCCATCATCCATCCATGCATCCAAGCACCCATGCATCTATCCACCCATCCATGCATCCAAGCATCCATTCTTACATCCAGGCATCCATCCATCCATCCATCCAGTAAATACTGACTGAGCTCCTCCTATATGTCAGGCATCATTCTAGAGGCTGGGATTATAGCAGCAACCAGACAGTCACGGTGTCTGCCTTCATGGAACTTGCATTTCAGTGGTAGAAACAGACAATAAATAAATGATAATCCTTAATGTGTATGAAGGACTTACCGTGTTCCAGCCACTCTGCTTCATATGACCACACCAGCAGCTGAAGCCACCCCAAAGTGGCAGCAGAGAGGTTCCCACAAGGGAGTGCCCCAAACCCTCCCAAGGTGGGGCCAGCTGGGATTCCAAAGAAAAAAGCACTAAACACCAGGGTGATCAGTCCAAAGCATGTATTAGGGGAACTTACCTACTGAGGGCTACAGCAAGAGAAAGATGGTGTTCTACCCAGGTACATCCATGGCAGGGGGCTTGGGGTATGGAGTTTTTATGATGGTTTAAGGAATTTGGCTCAGAGCCGGGGCCTGTTTCTTTTACTGTTTGGAGCAACAATCTAGGTACCTTGCCTGGGAATGTTCAAGGCCCCAGGTTGGGTTCAGTCTTGCCGGGAAAAACCTGCAGCTAGCCAGGTCACGGTGTGGTCAAGGCACTCTGTGATTTCCACACTCTTCCAAGCATTTCACAGGTCCTACTGATTTCATCCTCATAACGACCCTTTGTTATTGGTACTATTATAATCCCATTTTACAGATGGGGAAACTGAGACTTGGAGGGGTCAAATAACAACCAAATCCCTCAGCTGGCAAATGGCGGACCAAGCTACTAACCCAGGACATAGAATCTGTGCTATTAACCACACTAGACTGTTTCCCCAATAATTACCCAAATAAACAAGAAGCATGTCAAATGGCAGGGCAAGCTCTGCACAGAAATAACATCAAGTGATATGAAAGCGACGGCAGGGGCAGGAGAAGGTCAGAGAAGGGCTCTCTGAGGAGGCGACATTTGGGCTAGATCTGAATTACAAGAACATAGGAATTATTTTTCAAACTTTAGGGTACTGCGGAACCTTCCGGCAATGCAAAAATACGTACGGATTCCTGAGCGTCATCCTAGATCTACCGTGTTGGAATACAATGGTGAGGGCTGTTTGTTTGTTTGTTTGTTTTCCTCCAGGACATTTTGTAGTCAGGCTTAGAAGCCACAGGTTGAGAGAGAGACAGATGAACAGACAGGGTGACATAGAAGTCAGCAAGTTATCACCTAACCATGAATCCCAGGGATATGTCCAAGGAGCTGGAAGCACAAAGACCCTGCAATTCATTCTTTCTGGGAAAATCAGGGAGGCGTGCCAAAGAAAGGGCCTTTGAGCACAGCCTTAAATGGGGAGCAGTGTTTGCAAAGGAAAAGAAGAATTTGGGGGTGGGGTGTCCAATCAGAGAGGGCAGCACCATGAGAGGCCCCAGGCTGCGGCCAGGAGGTGACTGCCAGCAGGGGTGGGGTGGGGGACAGCACTGTACCAGGGTGCCCCCCGGGATGCAGCTGAGGTTGGAGTTGGGGCCGCTGAGGGCTACGTGGGGAAGGACTTCGCAAGGTCTCCGAGGAGGCTGGAGTTTCTCCCAAGGCCACCAGGAGGCGCCAGAAGTCAGCGGGGACTGGCTCAGTGGCTTCCCTAAACTGAAGTGGCCCCAAGTGAGCTTAGCAATGATGTGGCTGTGGCAATAAAGAGTTTAAAAAGAAAGAAAAAGGCCTGAACGAGGGCCATAGAGATGATTTGCACCCTTTCCGTAGCACGCTCTCGGCTCGCAGTAGAATTAGTGTGTGCGTTTGTTCCGTCGCCCCACTAAATTGTAAGATACGCACGGAACTAAAGCCTATGTACTATCAGGGGAGGCGGGGTTTCTCAACCTTGGAACGATCAACATGTGAGACTGATAATTCTTTGTTATGGGGACTGTCCTGTGCATTTTAGGATGTTTAGCAGCATCCCTGGCCTCTACCCACAAGATGCCAATGGCACCCCCGTCTCAACTAGTGACAAGCAAAAAACATCTGGCGTTGCCGACTGTTCCCTGGGGAACAAAATCGCCCTCGGTCAACAGCCATTGGGTTGAAGTGGTCCTGTGGGGTTCTACCAGGGTCCAAATGTGGGCTCTGCCCCTTCCCAGCAGGGTGGTCTTGGGCAGATTGCCCCACTTCTCTGTGCCTCGGTTTCCTCATCGAGTAGGAATAATAAAGTATGGACCTTGGAATCATGGTAGGAATTAAACACAACGATGTGTGGCGAAGGGCACAGGGTAAATGCCAGACCTCCGAGCACACCAGGGTTCGGGAATGGTTATGGCGCCCACGATGTAGCAATGACACTCCTGACTCAAGAATTTCCCAAAGGTGTGTCCCAAGAAATACTGAACTCGAAAAGTCTTTCTCTTTAAAAAGGATCTCAGGACAATAAATGCAGGATACCCCATTCCTTTTTGAGCAAACTAGGCATATTCAGTTAATTAAGACTCTGGGAAGTCCTGCAGTCATTATCACTAGAGCTCTGGGAAGTCGGAGATCAAGTCTAGCTCACTGTGGTGCCCCCACTCCTAGCAAAATGCTGGAGAGCACGCAGTAAGGATGCGATCAGTCAGTAAATGAAATGCATATTCACATGAATGAGCTTGTTAATTACAGAAGCCAGTTTGGCTGCATTTAACCCAGCGTTTCCCAAGCTTTTTGGACCCCTGCACCATGCACGCCCCTAGGACTAGAGCCCCCCAGACACACTTCGGAAGACACAGCCTTGCCCTGGGATGGTGAGGCGCAGGTGAGCCACTGGGAAAGGCAGGGGCAACCGCAGGACACGTTTCTGGCATCTGTGGTTCCCAGAGACTTCGTTTTCAGTTAAAATTAATTTTAAACATTTTATTTTAGCTCCAAAATGAGCCCTAGGAGATGAAAAAGCACATGCATTCTTGGCCAAAAGGATTCCATTTTTTTAAAAAAAGAAATACAGCAATCTCTGGTGCCATTTTGTGTGCAGTGAAGCAAACAGTCCCCGTAGAGGTGATGTCTGCCTCACTCCTCACATCCGAAGACAAGTCAGTCACTGCAAAGGTCAAAGCTCCCACACCCCAAAAGACTAAATTTCTCTCAAGACAGCGATTTTATTTAATGGCAACTCCATCCAATGGTGGTTATGGCAAAAGTCAGGAAAATTGCCTGTTTGCAAACCCAGTTCCGATCTCTGATTTTTCAAGCATATATTTAGATTAATGCCCACCTTGCTTGCATCTAAAATTTCCATCTGGATGAACAGTAAGCAAAATAAGTCATCATGAAAAACATGCTTTAGAGACACAAAAGGCTTTCCGTAGAAATGGGAAAAACCTTAGCTGAAATGAGAGCTCACATTTGCTATGTGCCCACTTGATGTCACATGCTATTCGAGCTGCTTCACCTGTGCAAATGCATCTAATTAAGAGGTGGGCCCTGTTATCTTTTCCATCTTACAGCTGAGCACACTGCAGTTCAGAGAGGTAGAGTGACTGCCTGCAGGACACATAGCCAGTAAGGGAGAGAGCTGGCATTTGGAGCATAGTCTTAACCCTACACTCCATGGCCTCAGAAACTTGCAGTAATCACCAATGCTATCTTTATTTTCAGGAAAAGTTTTAATATGCACTCAGTTATCCATTTACACCGTTAATACCAGAGTCAATTATCTGGCAGAAGTATAAAAGGCATGTGGAGAAAGAGCCCATGTCTATGCCCAGGGCACATTAGAGTCCTTCCTGCGCTTAACTCCCACCCCCTGGGACCCTAAATGACATGAAAGGCAAGAGATAGCTACCATTTTTTGAGCAATTCAGTATTATTCCAAATCTACCTCTTATTGCCTTCTTTCGTGCTCCCTGTATTGTTAAAAACAAACAATCAACTTCTGGAATGCCAGCTCAACTTGCATAATTCTAATGAATCAATTCCAAACAATGTTCAGAACAGTAACATTGTCACCTCAATTCCCTTGCCCCTACCGCCCCCAAAAATTACTTGATCCCTTTGCAAACACTGGACTAAGAGCTTCACCTATAATATCTCATTTAATCCCTAGCTTACCCTGAAAGCAGTTATAAATTCCCATTTTACAGATGAGGAGATGGAGGTTCAGAGTGGTTCAGTGTCTTACCCAAGGTCACACAGCTAGTAAAGTCCACAGGAGAGTTCTAAACCAGGCTTCTGTTTCCAAAATCTCCAGAGCCTACTGCTTTATGTAAGGTAGATTCACCAAAGAAGTCCCCCAAGCCCCAGAAAAAAAGATATTTTAGTCCAAAGTGCTTACCAGTACAAATGTTATTAAATTTGAGGTCCTGCTAATTGAGAACTATGACCAATTAAATTAAATAGCTATTTCCTGTGTTCTGAGCTCTATCTAGCTTGTTGATGAGATTGGCAGATCAGCCCAGAGATGGTAATAACCACACTGAGACACAATGCTAAGACTCTCAGGAGAAGACCAAGGCTAGACCCAAACTTAAATATGGGTGGGGCTCAGTGTCAAGGCCAACACTTTAAAAATTGTGTTAATAGCAATGCTTCTGGTATCCTTCTAGTCAATCAGAATATGACATGTAAAAAACAGGGTTTTTTAAAATTATTTTTTCCATGTTAATCCAGATCAAGTGGGTACATAAAACCTCTCTGTGGGTTTCATTTCTTTTGGGTACAAGCACATTTTGCCATATTCAAACACAAAGTCTCTGCAACTAATGCTTGCCCACGAGAGACTAATCATAATGCACCAACGGCTACAAGCTATTTCTTGTTCTGGATGAAAATTTGCAAAACTCCCTGGGTGAACCGTTCCTCCCGGGGCTTTTATGAGGTCGCTGCTGTTTCTTAGGGCACTCATCCCAAACCATGGGGGTGAGAGGGGCACTGGGGATGTGGCAGTGCCAGAACTTTCTGAGTATTTAAATCAGAGTTTCAAATTCACTTATTAATTCAACTGACTGTTTTTGAGCAACTGTTTTGCATCTCCGACACAACTCCTGGTGCTGGGGCCAGAGCAAGGAAAAAGGACCAGGCAGGCCTCCCTATAGCAGGGCGGAAGGTAAAAAGTAAACAAAATAAACCAATTAACACCTGGAATGGGTAGAATTGTGTCCCCCAAAAAAGATGTGTTCAAGTCTTAAGCTCCAGTCCCTGTGAATGTGACTTGACTTGGAAATAATGTCTTTGCAGGTAGAAGCAAGTTAAGATGAGATCGTACTGGATTCGGGTGGACCCTAAATCCAGTGACTGGTGGATCTCTTTATAAGAAGAGGGAAATTGAACACAGACACTGGGAGAAGGCCACGTAAAGACGAAGGCAGAGACTGGAGTGAAGAATCTGCAAGCTGAGGAATGCCAGGGATTGCTGGCAGCCACTGGCAGCTGGGAGAGGGACGGAAGGATCCTTCCCTAGAGCATTAAGGGACAGCATGGCCTGTCCAAGCCTCGATCTTAGACTTCTGGCCTCGAGAGAAGAAATTTCTGTTATTTTTTTAATTTTATTTTGATTATTTTTAAATGATTTTTTTTTTTTACAGATAGGGTCTTGCTCTGCCGCCCAGGGCTAGAGTGCAATGGCATGATCTTAGCTCGCTGCAGCCTCCAACTCCTGAGCTCTAAGCGATCCTCCCGCCTCAGTCTCCCAAGTGGCTGGGACCACAGGCATGCACCACCAAACCAGGCTAATTTTTCTATTTTTTTTTTTTTTTTTTTGCAGAGACAGGGTCTTGTTATGTTGCCCAGGCTGGTCTGGAACTCCTGGCCTCAAGCAATCCTCCCACCTTGGCCTCTCAGAGTGCTGGGATTGATTACAGGCGTGAGCCACTGCGCCTGGCCAATTTCTATTGTTTAAACCACCCAGTGTATGATACTTGTCACGGGCAGCCCTAGGAAACCAATGCAACAGCCAATATGATATCAGAGAGTGATAAACGGTGTGAAGAAAATAAAGCAAGATCAGGGGTGAGGAGGGACGGAAGGATGAGCTACTGTGGACAGTGTGGTCAGAGGAAGACAAGATAACACAAGGACAGGACTGCCACATCAGACCCACACAGCTCAGAGACCTTCTTGGTCAGTTCCGGGTGCTGTAAAAACACACCCCAGACAGAGCTGCTTAACAAACAGCTCCCTCCCTTACCTCTCTGCCAGGCTTGCTAGGAGATTTGACCTCATCATCTCATCTCTTTCTCTTACTGTTCTCTTGCCCCTTAAGGAGGATGGGTGACGGCCCAGCTGTAACCCTTTCCTTCCCAGATGGCCCCTTGGAAGAGTAGACGTTGGATCACAGCCCTCCAAGAAGGAGGTGGGAAGTGGCAGAAAATGAGCTGGGAAGTGAGCCAGGGCAGACCACCTGGGGTCGGGCGGAGGGGTGTGAGGACTTTGGTTTTATTTCCATTGTGGTGAGAGTTTATTGGCAGGCTTCGAGCAGCGGAGTCCCATGATCTGACTTCAAATTTCGAACGTCACTCCAGCGGCTGTCGTAAAGGATAAACAAAAAAGACATTCTTTTTGATCCTGAAAGAGACAGAGTCTAGAAAAATGGCCAGAACTGCCATTCAGACCTAACCGAGCAGGTAACAATAAGGTTCTACGTTAACGGTCTGGTGTTGAAGTCACACTTTTATTTCCGTGGCTATTTGTTTAATGTCTGTCTCCCTTAGTAAACCGTTAGCTCTATGACGCGGGAACCATCTTCATCTCAGCTGTCTCCCTAGGGCCTCGCAGTAGGCCTGACTCCATGAATGTTTGTTGAATGAATTAGTTCTTTTGAAGCCAAATGTTTTTGTTGGGTTTTTTTCTCTTTTTCTTTATTGTGGTAAAATATACGTAACAAGAATTTTTTTTTTTTGAAACAGAGTCTCACTCTGTCGCCCTGGGTAGGGTGCAGTGGTGTCATCATAGCTCACCGCAACCTCCAACTCCTGGGCTCAAGCGATCCTCCTGCCTCAGCCTCCCAAGGGACTATAGGTGCACACCACCACGCCCGGCTCCTTTTTCTATTTTTAGTAGAGACAGGGTCTCGCTCTTGCTCAGGCTGGTCTCCAACTCCTGAGCTCACACGATCCTCCCAGAATGCTAGGATTACAGGCATGAACCCCCGCGCCCGGCCACATAACAGGAAATGTGTTATTTGAACCATATTTCAGCGCACAGTTCAGTGGCAGTAAGCACATTCACATTGCTGTGCCACCCTCGCCACCCTCGCCACCTCAGGTCTTTATCATCATCCCAAACTGAAATTCTGTATCCATAAACACTGATTCCCTATTCCCTGTTCTCGCCAGCCCCTGACAAGCACTGTTCTACTTTCTGTCTCTGAATTTGACTATTCTGGGTACGTCTTAGAAGTTGAATCATAAAATATAATATTTGTCTTTCTGTGTCTGGCTTATTTCACTTAGCATAATGCCTGCAAACTTCGAAGTACAATATTACGTCATGTATCAGAATTCCATTCCTTTTTAAGGCTGAATGATATTCCATGGTATGCGCATACCACAATTTGTTTATCCATTCATCCACAGAGGGACACTTGGGTTGTTTCCACCTTTTGGCTATCGTGAATAATGCTGCTATGAACATTGGTGTGCAAATATCTGTTCAAGTCTCTGCTTTCAATTCTTTTGTGTATGTTTCCATTTTTTAGAATTAAACTTTTTATTTTGAAAACATTAAAAACTTCTATCAGGAGGCTGAGGAGGGAGGATCAATTGAGCCCAGGAGTTTAAGGCTATGATTGTGCCTGTGAATAACTGCTGCACTCCAGCCTGGGCAACATAGCGAGATCCTGTCTCAAAAAAAAACGGCCAGGTGCGGAGGCTCACACCTGTAATCCGAGCACTCTGGGAGGCTGAGGCAGGAAGATCGCTTAAGGTCAGGAGTTCAAGACCAGCCTGAGCAAGAGTGAGACCACCCTCTTTACCAAAGATAGAAAAATTAGCCGGGTATGTGGTGGCACAAGCTTGTAGTCCCAGGTACTCAGGAGGCTGGGGCAGGAGGATCGCTTGAGCCCAAGAGTTTGAGGTTGCTGTGAGCTAGGCTGATGCCACAGCACTCTAGCCCCAGAGGCAGAGCGAGACTCTGTTTCAAGAAACAAACAAACAAACAAACAACCCTATAAAAAATTGCAAAATATTGCAATGAATTCCCATACTCCTTATACTGCTATAGTTTGTGGAAAGTGAAAAGAAATCTTAATAGCTTCTCTCAATTACCCGGATTCAGTTAGGGGTGAGAAGGGGAGTGAAGGGGAGGAGATCGGGTGGTTTTATTTGAACACAAGGAAGAAGTTTATGTTCTTGTGCGATACGTAAATGAGAACGGTAGCCTACTGGGGGCAACATGAATTTGGGGAAGTTCTAATTTCTCTGAGCCTGGCTTTCCCAGACTGTGGAATGGGAGGAACTGAAGGACCACTGGGAGAACTGCGATGATGGAGGTGTCGTTCTCATCAGTGTCCTAGTACCCAACACATGTTAGCCATTCTTATTACTAATAATAATGTAGGCAAGAGAAATGTTTCTACCTTCTACCTGGTTTCACTTGGGAGCCAAGAGAAATTGTGACCCTCCTTCCCCAAGGTCACACAGCTCTAAGTGGCAATTTAGGATTGAAGTGTAAGTTCAGATGGTGGAGGGAGGGCGTGGAAGACCTGAGTGATTTGCTTTGAGTCTTTCAACATATTCTTCGAATTTCATTAGGAAGAGCTTTCTTCTTTCATAAACTGTGTGTCCTTAAATCACATCTTGCTGGGATTTGGCCAGTCAAATAGGACAAATGTATTCCTGTCTTACAGGACACAGTTGCTAAATGTCACCTATTTTCCCTTTAAGGACACAAGAATAATCAAAATTAGTATGCATTAATTCCCTCTTTCCCATAAGCAAGTATCCTGGAATCCTGAGCTTGCTTTTAGCCAAGCAACAACTTCGGAGGGTTCAAAAAGTCATCTAAGGCCACCGAGAGTATAAAATGTCTCTCGATCATCCACATTAATTAATCACTCACCAAGAGTGGTTGACCAAATTAAGCAGGATAAACAATGAAACAAATTAAGTTTTCAAACAAGTACAAAAACAATGTGCCAATCGCTTCACAGACCAATGTCAACTACATTAGCCGGCTTTATGTGGGTGCATTTTGCCTTTGTTTACATGCCCGACTGTTCATCCAATCATGCAATAAATATTTATTGAATAGCTACTGTACACTAAACATTGGGTATCTTATGTTCATCTCAGTAAATCTTCCCAACAGTCCTACTGAAGTGGAAGATTGGAAAATTCCACTAAAGTGGAATTCTTGGAAATTCCACTACCGGGCTTTTTTTTTTTCCTTGCGATCCTTACCTGGGCCCCCTCGTCCCCTGCGACCTTCCCCTCATAAATCACCTGTAGCAGTTAGTGTACCAGGCTGCAAAAGTGGCTCAGACCCTGCCTCACCAAAGTTAACACTGTTGTAGCTGTGCCCCTCCTCCTTAAGCAGAGTGCATAAAAGACTGCAATGCTCTTTGGTGCTCAGAATTTGGGGAGAGCAAATTCCCCTCTGAGCCTTGCCGGCCGGCATATAAAACCTGTATTGCCAAAATCTCTGTGTGTGTGTCTCTCGGTCTATTCTTGGTCAGCCCTGCCGTAACACTACAAAGTTGATATTATTATTATCATTATTATTATTATTCCCATTTTGCAGATGAGCAACCTGAGGCTCAATGAGATAACTGTATTTTCTGGACCAAAAACTGGTAGATATCATTGCACACAGAAACACAAGATTACAGGATGACACAGGGCATTTGTCATTCAGTCTCAGAAAAATCTAAAATATGTAAAATTCAGTAATATCAAAGAGTTCACTTTCCAAAAGCAAAGAAACTAACACACTTGAGTTACTGAATCCTTCCAGTGTAGGTGGGTGATATCCCCAACCCCAGCAAAGGAGGCATCTGAGCCAGAGGTTCATTTATTCATTCATTCATTCATTCATTCATTCAACAGATACTGAGCCCTCCCTATGGGTCAGGCATTGTCGTGAGTGCTAGAGACATAGCGGTGAACTTGGAAGAGAAAGCCCTTCATTTCATGAACTTGGGGGGCAGAGAGGGAGCAAAATAAACAAACAAAAAATATCAGTACTGTATATTAAAGACAGCGAGAAATATAGGCTGCTGTTTTCCTTCTAAGTTCCTTCTGCCTCTGAGATCTTCCGCAGTTTTGTGTCTCAGCCCTCCTGGCTCCAGGCCACCTGCTGTTCCTTCTGTCCCCAGCAGCCGCTCAGCTGGCCCCACACTGGTAAGGGTGTGTGGGGTGTCTTCTTCCCTCCCTACCCCACTGCAGCCCCAAGAACCAAACCTTACATTTACAATGAACATTTGCATTATCTCCAACTATTTGACAGCCCGTCGCCTCCCCACCTCCCTGAAGGAATTTCACCAACTTCTTCAAAACTGTATTAGAAAAAAAAAATCAAGATCTTCCAAATTTATTATGCCAAGGGGACAGGTTAACCCTGGAGACTGAGTCATGTAATACTGTTTTTCTTCTCTGACTCGTGACCGTTGCTTCCAGACCTTCGTGTTGCGAGGTTGCACATTAACCAGACTCCCTATTCTTCATTCAATCCTACGCTAAATGAAGTCGGAAATAGAGACCCTTGTGGTTGTTACTTTTTTGCAATAGACTGTTAAGTAACGCCCTAAGAGTGTAATCAATTGTCGCCAATCCAATCTCAGATGAGGATGTTAGCCTTTGTATGGAAAATGTTGCAATTCTGTCCGGCACCTCTGTTTTCTGGCTATACACACAATCTTCACTTTTCCCCACCCCGGGGCCACTGATCAACATTTCTTGGTGCTCTGGTGTTTCCCCACCCCCACCCCACACTCCCCATGGCCTCACTCACACTTTGCACTTGAATAAATGTTTTTAAATGGACCCTGAACCTTTTGATCGTTTTAGGTCGACAAAAACCTAACTCAGAGCAAGCCCCAAGAGCCTGCAGAGTCCAGAGAGTGTGCGAGAGGAAAGAAAACAAACTTTGGAGCAGTCTCTCACGGGAGTTAATGGCCTGGGGCAGGGGGAGTGGGGACCCTGTTCTGGATTTATGAAGATTCAAGAGGCAGAACAACTAAGTGCAGGCTGTGGATTTTGTTTGGGTCCTGATTCGAAAACCCATTATATAAAGACATTATGAAGACAATCCAAAAAGTGAACTATAGACCAGCGATCACATGATATTAAGGAACGATAGTCGATTGCATTAAATGTGATCATTGAAGTGCTATAAGAAAAGGCCCTTTATTTTCTAGAGATGCATATTGAAGTGTTTAAGGGTAAAATATTACATTAGCTGGGATTTGCTTTCAAATACTACAGAAAAAAATAAAGGTAAATGAAATGCGCAGCATTTTATTCCAGGAATGGATAAGGAACTACACAGTTTCAGAGCAGAAGGTGAGTGCTGAGAGTGTGCTGTGAAAACACTCCTTGGACACCTAACCTCTGGGGGAGGGACACCGTCACCAAGAGAGGCTTCCTCAGCCCGGCCGGTGTTTCTGGCCCTGGCACAGGGTCTTGCACACCGTCGTTGGTCTGTACACACTTACCCAGCAATGTAAGAAGCTGGGAAGGGACCTGCGCCTTTCAGGACTGCGCATCTGTTTCCTTCAGAGCTGCCCCTGCAGCTGTCTCCAAAGGACTCGGAAGGGCACTGGATCAAAGGCTGATCAAAGGCTGAGGAAATCGCTGTTTTCCGTGCCTGAGAGGAGCCCCCAGTCTGCTGGGTTTGTTTACGTTGCTTCGGTCTCTCCTCTGGTCATTACCATCCTATTTTCAGGCTGCTAGTCTTTCAACTCCCAGAGATTAGTCAGAGGGTTTCTCCCAGGATAAACAAACAGGGGATTGCTTCATGGCCAAAGCCAGGTGCTGGATATTACAGTGTACGATTTCGAAGACTTAAATAGTGCATTGGTTTGCAGTGACCGTGGCTACCGGAGACATCGACCAGCAATCCCTTAATGGTGTTGATCAAAGTTAACAAATTATAGTGAAAATCAATTGCCATGAACCGGGATGACCCAGGTGGATTCGATTGGCAGCACTCTTTAGTGACGAAGAACAAATCCTCTACGCTAAGCAGGGCATGCCTGAGTACTGCCAACCAAGCAGAGAAGGGGAGAAATGGACTTGGAGGCAGAGGGAGCAAAGGTCCGGAGAGGTGAAAAAGCCAAAAATATTCACGAAACTAGACTTCAGCTTCAGATGTACAGGTATTTTGTGTGTGTGTTCACTCATTGTGCCCCAGTCAAGACTGACTCCCCCTCGGGTACAGTAGATGCGGTGCCTACAGCTCATGCTACCGTAAATATCATGTTTTAATTTTATTTTAAAATTGGAAGTAAACGATCCACAGGATCATAATGAATATATAACGATACTCCTTATTATCCAGCTTAGGTTTTATTTGCTTTTATACCAACACAGTTGTAAAATACGATTTTTTTATATTTTACATTTTTTTATGGGCGAAGGGGCCCATGACAGCAAAAGAGAGTAGAGCTGTGGCTCCAGGGTCTAGAACGGCACCTGGCTCTCAATAAATTGCTGAATGAATGAATGAGCTATAAGTAGTCCTGTTTGACTAAAACGCAGGACAAGTGTTGGGTGGGCTTGAGCCCAGAATGTGGATGACCTTGGCTTCTGGTTAAAGACTTGGACACTGTCCTCAGGAAAATACGGAATCATGAAAGCGGAATGAGATTGAAGTTTTGGAAGTCCCCCTCTAGCTGTTCTGGAGGCAGGGCAACTCTGAGCTGGAAGTGAAGGAAGACATTCCGGAAGCAGAAGACCCTTCTGGTTGGACATCACTCCCGACCAGTGTTTCCAAAAATGTGGCACCTAAGCCCCTGCCAATACTTGGATTTAGGGTAGCAAGTGCCCATGGCATTGGATAACCCTGAATCACATGGTTATGTTGGGGCTCAGAAACCAATACTCCAAAATAAGGCACTTTGACACCCTGGACTGAGGAAGCAGCCTTAAGTTCACTCTGGCCGTCCCTCCCTCCTGTCTCTCATTTCTCTGTCTCTCCCAAAGCACAGAATGAAGTTATTCTCTGAAGTTTCCTTATCTGCCTAAAGTCTGTACTCCCCAAAGAAGAAAACAATGACCTCTGGTCCCTTCCTTGGGTTTTCATTAATTGAACTCATATCGCAGGAAGAAAGACTGAAGTCTGTCAACACACCTGGACGGACTTGTGTCACAAGCCATTGTCTGCTCTGCAGGCCCTACAGACTTTGTCCCAGGTCATTCATTGTATGTTCTTCAAGCCCATTGACTTTCCCTAAAAATCATTCACTAAGCCCCTAAAAACGTCCACACTTCCCTATCTTCCCTTTCCCCTAAGAAGTAGGATGTATAAGCAACTATACCCCATTGTGATACTGAGCAATCTGTGATTGTCCCCTGTGAGCTAATAAATTTGTATTCATTTTCTCCTATTAATCTGCCTTTTGCCAGCTGATTCTCAGCGAACCTGCAGAGAGTGAAGGGGAAGTTTTCCCGTGGCCCCTACAATTAAGAGGTCGTCCCTTTTCATTTATCTTCCAGTGCTGCCCATGACATCAAGGACACAGTCTGTTCGGTGGTAGTTCCTCTCTAAAACTTCTCAAATCCTGGCACACGTTCCTTTGTAACAATAGGAATAGGACCAAGGTCTTTGGAGGCAACTGTATCTAACAGTTATTTGATAGCATTCTTTTGTTTTCATTGTATCTTTTTGCAAAGTTGTCTTCCAAGGACAGCAGTGATGCAGAGTTTTCCGTTTATGGAGGTAATATAACGTTTCTTTCTGAAAGAATTATCTAAGTAAATAGAAGGGCAAGTCAATTAAAAATAGAATTATATGGGCCGGGTGCGGTAGCTCACGCCTGTAATCCTAGCACTCTGGGAGGCTGAGGCAGGAGGATCCCTTGAGCTCAGGAGTTCGAGACCTGCCCAAGCAAGAGTGAGACCCTGTCTCTACTAAAAATAGAAAAATTAGCCAGGTGTGGTGGTGCATGCCTATAGTTCCAGCTACCTCAGTCTGCCAAAGTGCTGGGATTACAGGTGTGAGCCACACCTGGCCGACAAAGGGATTTATTACTCACTGCAATAGCAGCAGCCAACACTTTTTTGTGCCAGTTCCCCAAGCCCCAATTCCCAGAGAGTAACACAAAGAGGGTCAAATGATTGCTGCACACACCGTGGGAGGCAATAGGGGAAAGGAATCCCGCGCTTAGGGAACTTCAATCTTTTATAACAGGCAGTAAGCAAGCCGCCCTTTGCTCTAGAGGGAGATAGCATCTCTATTCTCCAAAGCTGTTCATTATAGAAATACCCTTGAAAAGTCCAGAACTTTTTCGAAAAGGCAGTGAGTACTTCGTTTCATAAGATGTGGACAAGAGGCCCCTAGAGAACTGTCTGCAAACAGCCAGCAGCTCACACTCCACCACGGCCTGAACTGCCCTCTGAGGCTGGCCCTGTGTACTCCCACTGAATAGTCTGTAGCCAGATAAGCACAGTTAACATTTATTGAAAACTTTCCAGGCCTTTCAGGCACATTGTCTCACTGCAATAGCACCTGGAGGTAGATTTTATCACCATCTTACAGATAAAGAAGGTCAGGCTCCGATAAGTTGAATGTATTATTCAATTTCACCCAGTTAGACATGGGAGGGCCAGGATTTGAACCCAGGCTGGTCTGACTTCAGATTACTGGTATCCATTTCTATCCAAACACTCACTGTGCAAATAAAGTTAGATAGCAAGGAATACTTGTACTTGCTTTTAAGCCACCACACTCTCCTGCCCTGCATTTGCGAAGGCAAGACTGGTCCGGAGAAAGTCTCTGCTCCATCCCAGTGGTGCCCCGGGTCAGGCCCACTGGTGATGCATGTGGTCTACACCATCTGCTTGTGCACCTGCCTCCTTAAAGACCCAGGTTCCTGCAGAGCGGCAGCCACTGTTACTGCCGCTGGAGCTTGGGATGGCTTTTCTTTGGCTGAGAAGCAAGAAAAAGACCCGGGTAGGAACTGGGCTTCAGAGTTAGAACCAGGTGCAGGAAGGGAAGCCAGGGTGCATGGCTGCCTAGCATCTGAGTGACCTCCATGGTGAGGGGGTAAATGAGGCTGACTCAGAAAGTCATAAACAAAAATGCTTAAATGAAGGAAGAAAAAATGAGATTAATGATGACAAAGCATCACTCACTCACTCACTAAGTAACAATTATAGTTTTCATTACCCTGATATTCGTTTCCTTTCCTGAGCAATACCAGCTCCATTTAACAGATGAAATGGATGCAGCAGGGAGCCACACGGAGCCTGAGCCGATAGAGCGAAGCGGCAATGGAACAGGAGGAAAACTTCAAGCTCTTCCCAACACACCTGTCAGGCAGAGCCCTGACTGCAAAGCACTGGTGGCGGGAAGCGTGTCTACAAATCAGTGGCCACAGTTTATAGAGATCCACCGCCATCATTTCATCTCTCAGGTGACAAACGAATCAACTCTCTTGAGCTCTGGGCAGCCTCGTGGTGGCTTCTCAGCCAACACTGACCACACCCAGGACTCCTTAGCGCCCAGGCAAGAATCTACAACCTCCAGAAAATCTCAGAATCATAAACTATGGCCAAGGAACGAATGCCATGGCTCCACCAAGCTTAGGGCCTCCTCACTGCTACCGCCAGATGGCCTGGGCCTGGTAGGGCTGGGTTTTACAACCAGCACTTACGGTGGATATCACGTGCAGACTGAATTATCCTTGAAGGCTCCGCATAGAGACCACTATCCTGCATCATCCCTAATTAGATCCAGCCCAGCCAGCCTCCTTGTCCTGCAGTAAAGGGAGACATCACTAGCACCCTGGGTTAGGTCACCAGAGAGTATGGGTGAGCTATGTTTAGGGGCCAGGTTGTAACACCCCTCCCCCCAAAATCCTTCCATAGCATATAGCAATCCGCTCAAAGAATGAGAGCCATGCTGGGCCCGAGACTGCCCAGGGACCAGCGGTCGCATCTCCTCATCACTTGACTGCCCCACAGCACATATTGCTGACTGAAGGGTGAACGTCCCACGTATTTAAAACTCTCTCCTTCCTTTTCTCCCCTCTCTCTTCCCCCCTCCCCAATGAGTACAGCTGAATTTGTATACATTATACATCTAGGATGTGACTTCCCCATAGCCAACAGGGCATGCATGGTCTTTGGAGCAGTTGGCTCTGGGTTCAAATCCCGACTCCTTTACCTCCTAGCTGTGAAGCCTTAGAACATGCCCCTCTAAGCCTCAGTTTCGTTATCTGTTAACTGGGGATAAAAATCTGTACCCATCGCTATAAAGGTTAAAAGATACCTTATACTTTATCACGTCCTTCACAATGGAAAGGCGCAATGGTATATAGCAAACTACCTCCCAGGGGCCAAGTCCAGCCTGCACCCTGTTTTTATGAATAAAGTTTTATTGGAACACAGCCACGCCCATTTGTTTATTATCGTCTGTGCCTACTTCTGTGCCACAGTGGGGGCAGAGTTGAATATTTACGACAGAGACTGACCCACGAAGACTGAAATATTTACTATCTGGCCCTTTGAAGAAAAACTTTGCTGGCCCCCTCTACAGTTCATTGCCAAAATAAAAACAATAATTCATAAATATTTTTCAAGTCTCAAAAAGAGTAAAGTAAGTTGGGTGTCGTGGCGCACTTGTAGTCCCAATTGCTCAGGAGGCTGAGGCCAGGAGTTCCAGGCCGCAGTGAGCTGTGATCGCACCACTGCATTCCAGCCTAGGTGTTGGGGCTATTTTATTTAAAAATAAAATGAAATAAAATAAAGAATATAAAGTAGCAGCTCTTTACTAGAGGACCCAGTTGCTCTCTGTACATCAGACAGAAGAAAGTGATCAGAGTCCCTCGTCCGCCTTTTTCTGCTCTCTCCGTGAATGGATTCAAATCCCACCTCTGTCACTTACGCAGTTTGAGACCTGGACCCAGAATCTCCCTGTCTGGCTTGGCCTCTCGGCCCTGTGATGACCCACGTCAGCCTACCT
>RJWJ010032734.1:0-18342 GCA_004363605.1 Indri indri
GTCCAGCTGACACCTTGATTTTAGCCCAGTAAGACCCATTTTGGATTTATCTTTGTAACCATAAGATGATTTTTTGTTGCTTTAAGTTGCATATTCACTAATTCTGCATTTTCCTTGAAGACACACAGCTGCATCCATACCCACTGTTGTCTTCAATGGCTGGGCATAGTTTACTTTAATTAAACTCATCCTGTTTGTTATGATTCAGAACCAGTTCCAAACTGAACAGATAATCCAAATATAGGGGTAGTTGTGCTTTTCTTTTCCAAAGGAGGTACGTCTAGGAACCAGAAATGTGGACTTGCCTTGTTTCTTGTTTCTCATAATAGCCCTTAGCAAATATCCAAGCATAACTGAACAAAGTGGTGTGGTTTTCTTTACAGGTGGACTCAAATTAGCCTCTTTAGGTCAGGGATTGTTTTATTTAACTGTACCTCAAGAGTGCATAGTATAGAGTAGGTGCTGAATGAATGAATGAATGAATAAAAGTGTAATTTCTAGCTTCTGACAGTGCGTCAGAGAATTACCAGCCCGTCACAATATTTTTTATGAATTTAATGTTTTCCTCTGGGTTGTAGAGAGAATAAATGTAAAACTAATCAATCTACACAATGTTTCATTCAGTCTTTAAATTGCTTTTGGTCTCCTTAACTAATTTTTTCTTTTTATTCGACCCTCTGTTTTTCTTACTTTTTTGTTTCGCCTTGAAGAAATGATCCATTTTCAGGGCTTTAAACATTTTCTTTTTTGTGGTTGATGTTTAAATCTTTTATTTTTAGCCTTGTCTTCTCCCTCAAGGCTATTACTTCTAGTATGTCTGATGGTCACTTGTGTCTCACAGGAGGTCTCATTGTTGCTCATGTGTTTTTCTCAACACATGTTCGGAATGGAACTCTATCATTTTTCCTTTGCAAATCAGTGACTCTCACCAGTTTCTTTCCTTTCGTTCTCCCAGTCTCCTAGGTTTGACACCTTTGGATTATTTTCAGGATTATATATTGCCTTAACTTTCTAAATTCAATTAACCAGAGTCCTTCTGATTCTTGTCTAGAAATATGCCTCATATCCACCTCTAGTGTTTCATTATTACTTCAGCTGCCCTTCTCCAGTTCTTGATAATTTTATGAATAGGTTAGTATAATACTCTCTAATTTTTTCCTATATGGTCAAATCATTCTAGACATAACTGGAAGACTGATCTTAAGTTATGACTTCTTTTTTTCCATATGTTGCTCATTCAATAACTAAAAAAACACAACAAACCTAGCATAGTTCTTCACTTCTTAAAATGTGATGCGTGATGCATGAATTGCAGTATCAAAATCACTTGCGATGTTTGCTCAAGGCACACATTCCTGTGGGCAACCCACATCTACCGGATCAAATGTCTGAGTGTAGGTTCTGGGAATCAGCATTTTTAGAAAGCAACAAAGGTGATTCTGATTCATGCTAACATTTGAGAACTGCTAGAAAAGATAAAATTCAAAACCCTTTATAATATGGGTCCACTTTGTGTATTTCAGTTTCTTTCCCACTGATACTAATGTACGCTCTCTGTTCATAAGCAGTCACTCTGGATATGCGATGATCAATTGTCTCTCAGAATTTGGTCACAGCCCTCTCATTCAGATTGCCTTATGCTGGTTTCTTGTTTGTTTTGTTTTTTTGTTTGTTTGTTTGTTTGTTTTGGCATCCAGCCTTTAAGCTCTCCTTCTTTATGTACTCTTTCAAGCTATGGTTCAGACTCTTTTTAAAAAACTGCCAGTATCTGTAAAGCAACCTAGGTATAATTATTACCATTTGCCAGGAGAGGACATTGAGACTTAGTGTAGTCAAACAGCTTGCCCTATGCCACAGTAGTAAGAAATAAAGTTTGATATCAAATCTAGATCTGTCTAACTCTAAAGCCTATGTTCCTCCCAGTGGTAGCTTTCAAGTTGGCTTTACAGGACCCTCTGAGGCAGCTGCTTCATCAAAGCATATATGTTTTTTTTTTTTGAGACAGGGTCTTGCCGTGTCACCCAGGCTGGAGTGCAGAGGTACAATCACCGCTCACTGAAACTTCCAACTCCTGGGCTCAAGCAATCCTTCTACCTCAGCCTCCTGAGTAGCTGGGACTACAGATGCATGCCACCACGGCTGGCTAATTTTTAAAATTTTTTTTGTTGAGACAGTGTCTTGCTATGTTTCCCAGCCTGGTCTTGAACTCCCAGGCTCAAGTGATCCTCCCACCTGGGCCTCCCAAAATGCTGGGATTACAGGCATGAACCACCACACCCTGAGGCATATCTGTTTTTATGTGTTTACACACTGGGGCTTTCCCACAAAGTCACTTTTAAATACGGCTTAAATATTTAAAAAAATATTTGTTGTTGTTAAATGTAACTGGGTGTCCAAAGAGCTGAGAACCAGGAGCCATGATGTCAAGGGCAGGAGAAGACAGATGTCCCAGCTCAAGGAGAGAGAGAGAGAGAGAGAGAGAGAGAGAGAGGAGGGAGAGCGTTCGGGCACTCAAATGGAAATCCGTGAGATTATTATTTAACTGTTAAACATGTGTTGGTTTCTCTGCAGCTGGGCCATAAGTTTCTTAGAGAATAAAAGGGAAATTAAAAAACAAAAAACCTATCCCTTTTATCATCCAATGTAGTAAGTAATACTTGCATTTAGTAGGTGTTCACTGAATATCTGCTTGAATTACATAGAATCCAGGACAGTGAAAGATGTACTTCACTGAGTAGGAATCACTGGTTCCAGAAAACTGGAAATTGTGAGTATCTGAGGGCAAGAACCACCAGTTATTTTTAAAGCATTCAGAAGAAGATGAGAATTTAATAAATATAAACAATTTTAATTGTCATATGTTTATCATCAATGGTCTAGATTGGAAAATGTTTTCCAAAATCTTTCTATATTCAACATGAAATAAAATAAGACAGAATATTAATAGAAAAGTTCTACTAATATAACATAAAGCTACAATGAAATATAAAATTTGAGGATGTTATAGATTCCATATCGTTTCTCTTATTACAGAATTTAATACTTGTTTGTCCATTATAAAACATGACTATTACTACCTTACAATTTTATGTAATCTACAATATATTTACAGTTTAGCCCAAAAAGTCTATGTTCTCACATCACAAAAAATAGTTAGCTCAAATAAATTGACTTCCTTCATCAAAAATAACTCTGTGTGATTAAGGAATTAATCTACTAAACCTTGAAGAGGAACAGTCAATAAAGTAAACATTTCTCATCCAGTAGACGTAATGTTAACTCTCAATCCTCTTTGGTGAAGTTACACTTTCATATAATGCTTTCAATGCATTATTTGACAAGAAGAAAAGTTCTCAGTAAGGTTGTGGTATATAAGTATTAATAAGCATTGAAGGCCTAACAGCATTAGCTGTCAAACCTGTGTGTATTAATGTAAATTAATGAGGTTTTCTTCTCCCAAGAGGAAAATAGGTTGTTACAGGTTAAACAATGATGAGCAAAACACAGGCAAGGCCAGTTTGATAGAAAGCCTTCAGTTTAGAGGAGCGACCTTTAAAAGGGAATGCATAAATAACTTCAATATAATCCCTTGGTATAATATTTTGGGTTTATAGTTTAGATAGCAGTAAAGCATGTTTATTGATTGATTTGATTTTTTAAAATTGTGCCCTTTGGGAAATTACCTCTGTACAGAATTAAAGTAAAACAATAATGATAACAATAAAACATGAATGACTAAAACAATCATAGAATGAAATAATGCTTTGAAAAAGTCATCCTTTTAATGCCATACTATTATGGAAAGTTAGGTATTTTCAACTCTGCTCCAAAGTACACAGAGCAAGTTGAAAGCACTGATTATGTTTATAGCTGTTGGTGTGAAAGTGATAATACCTTAGGACTATTAAACTAATATTTTTTCATCTTTAGTAATCCCTAATTCCAAATTGACCCAAGGCTTCCATGTTTTAGGATCATGCCAAGAGGACTCAGATCACATATTTTCATCTATAAGTTGAGCATGTAGTACCCAAAAGAAAAGAAGGATTTGATACTCTGGAGAGCTCTGCCAGAAAAAAGTGAAAAAGCCTGTTCCTTCTGGTCCCAGAATATATGAGAAAGAGGTAGTCAGACATAGGTTTCTGACTTCCCTTCTCTAGGCTGATAAATTTGCAAAAAATCCAAAATTAGAGTAGCTTTTGTTTTATTTTCCTTTTGGAATATTGATACTAGGCTGCCATTTTGGGTGCCTCTGTGTCAACATGGGAGGCAATAGTGCAGCAATGGTAGATGAAAGTAGCTGGAAAGGTAAGTCCAAGGCAACGTGCCTGGCTCCCAGAGCCCAGCTCAGTCTGGAAAAGATCTTGCTGGGAACTTGCCCAAAATGGTTTGCTGCAGTAGGGGGTGAGATCAGATACTCAATGGGAGTCACCTCTAGACTTCATGAGAGTATCCGCGCAGTAAGCGAGGCTTGAATGTGGGTTGAGTCAGTGAGGGTTGCATGGGATGGAGGTGGACTCTGAGCAGGCCATTACTAAGCAAAGATAACAGACCTTGTATTTCTCAGTCAAACAATTTGGCACATCCAAGAGTCACACCAGCCATTGCACAGTGGCGACCAGCACGAGAATGGCAGGCTACATGGGAGAAGTAATTCCTTGAATTCTGCAAGCTTTCCAATATACCCAATGCCAATTTGGGAAAGGAAGAGTGAGAAGAACAGTTCTGATAGGAAGCTAAACTTTAAGTTGATCGAGTATTTTACATTACTGAGGATTTTTTAAACTGGCACTATTAATTGGCAGTTTTGAGATAAGTCCTTGTCCTCTCACTATCCTCCAAACGGGGTGGAATAGTAAGAAGAATATTAAATGAGTTATGGAAAATAAAGTAGTTAGAATTTGCACATTTCAGAAATAGTGTAAATTTGAGAATTTACTAGTGAATCTGCTGTACTTCTCCCTGCTCCCCCAGTCCTTCCTCTCAACTGAGCTGTCTTCCTTTTTCACTAAAAATATTGAAGCAATCTGAAGAGAAGTTCCGCAAGTTTCTATCACTACATCTATTTACCTACAGACTTCTGTGACCATATTCTCTGTCTTCACTTCTGTAACCGTAGAGGAATTGTCTGATCCCCCATCCAAGGGCAACTCTTCTACTGGGGACCAGATTCTGTCTCCTTTTGCCTATTGTAACAATTCTCACCTCTCTTTGAGTCATCAGTTTTTTTCCTTGTTTCTGATTATTCCATCATAAAACAAACATGGTTTTATTTCTGACCATTGAAAACAACAACAACAAATCTTCGTAATGCAATTAATTTCATCCTTCTTTAGTCTCTTGTCTCTGCTTTCTTTATGGCAAAACTTCTCAAATACCCTAATATCTCTCTTCCGGTTCTTTTTAAACTCACTGCAATAGGCTTTCTCCCCAGTCATTCCACAGAGACTGCTTTTGTGAAGGTAACCAATGACTTTCATGTTGCTAAATGAAATGGTTAATTCTCTATTCTCTTCTGGCTTGGCCCATCATCAGCACTTGGTACAGTTGATCACTGTTCTTCTTTCTCTTACCTCGCTGGCTGCCCCTTCTCAGTCCCTTTTGTTGGCACCTCTTCATCTTTCCTACTTCTCAGTGTTGGAGGTCCTAAGAGTTCAGTCCTTGAATGTCTTCTCTTTTCTATCTACACTTGTTCTCTTTGTGGCCTCATTCAGTCTCAAGGTTTTTAATATTATTCGTATGCTGACATGTCCCCAATTTTTATATCTAGCCTGAAACTGTCTTCTGAACGTTTAACCCCTACAATGAATTGCCTACTCAACAACCCCACTTTGGTTTCTAACACATATCTCAAACTTAACATGTCCAAACAGAACCTTCCCTTTCTCAGTTGATGATAACTCCAACCTACGGTTGCTCAGGTCGAAGAGCCTTGGAGTCACCCTTGACTCTTCCTTTTCTCTCACAATCAATACCAAATCCATCAGCAAATCCTAGAATCCAGTTCTTTCTCACTACCTCCACTACTGCCATCATTTTCATGCCCAATTTCCATCTTTGTCTCCCTAGAGTCTTTTCTTAACACAACCAGAGTGACACTATTGAATATAAATGAGGTCATGTCACTCCTCTGCTCAAAAGCCTTCAATGACATCCCATGTCCCTCATGGAGTAAAAGCTAAAGTCCTTACCCTGGTCCATAAGCTCCTGCAGTTTTTATGACCCCTTACCCCATCTCTTTACCTCATCTTCTACCACTTTCCTCCATGCTCATTCTGCTTAGCTGCACTGGTCTGTTTTTCAAATACACTGGGCACATTCTGATTTCAGGGCTTTTGCATTTGTTCTTCCTTCTGTCTGGAAAGCTCTTCCCCTAATACTTACATGACTCAAACTCTCACCTTATTTGTTTTTATTTCTCAAATATTACAGTCTCAGTGAAGCCTTCTCTGACTACCCTATTTAAAATTGCAATCTCTATCCTCAATTTGGCATTTCTTGTCCTTTTTTCTTGCCTTGTTTTTCTCCATAACTTTTATGAATTTCTAATATTCTATACAAGTTATTTGTTGTTTATAATAGGATTCTACTTTAAAGTGTGAATTATTAAGATGTAGAGGTTGACTATAATTTGTTGAAGATAGAGCATTCAGTTCACAGCTATACAAGGGCAGGGCTAAGAGTTAAAAGGCACAGTGTGAAGAAACATTGTTTTTTGAGAAGTTTATAGAGAGAAGTTCCCAGGAGATTTAAGAATTCTATTGGTTTATATAGATATGAAACAAAAAGTGAGAGACCTCATGTAAAAACCTATGCTATCTTCATTCTTTCTAGGTTAATTTATATTTACTGCAAATTTAAGTCTATTGTCCTGTTATAGGACAGAGTGAATAGTTCCAAAGAAGTCCTATGCTTCATTTTATTAGTGATACCATACTCTGTCTAGACCAGGGCTTGGGAGGTATTTACAACCCTATAACGAACTATCTGAAAAAGTAATCAAGAAAACCATCTTATTTATAATAGCATCAAAACAATACTTAGAAATAAATTTAACCAAACAGGTAAAAGATCTGTACACAGAAAACTATTTAACTTTGAAAAAAGAAATTGAAAAATACATAAATAAATGGAAATATATCTCATGTTCATGGATTGGAAGAATTAATATTATTAAAATGTCCATGCTACCCAAAGTAATCTACAGATTCAATGCAATCCTTATCAAAATTCGATGACGTTAATCATAGAAATTGAAAAAAATTCTAAAATTCATATGGAACCACAAAAGACCCAGAATAGCCAAAGCAATTTTGAGCAAAAAGAGCAAACTTGGAAGCCTCACATTACCTGATCTCGAAATCTACCACAAAGCTATAGTAATCGAAATGGTATTGTACTGGCATAAAAACAGACACATAGACCAATGGAGCAGAATAGAGAGCTCAGAAATAAACCCAAACATATATGGTCAACTAATTTTTTTCCTTTTACTGGCCTTTTATTTGTTCTAAGGACTCTGCATACATTATCTTTTTTTTAAATTTCAAAGTATTAAAGGGGTACAAATGTTTTTGTTATGTGGATATCCTTTATAATGCTTAAGTCAGGGCTTTTAGTGTGCCCATCACCCAAATAGTGTTCATTGTAACTGCTAGGTAAGTTTTTATCCCTCCCATCCTTCCCCCTACTTCTTGATTTCCAATGACCTTTACATTTCTTTGTACCCATGTGTGCCCGTCAATTAGCTTCCAATTATTAGTGAGTACATATGGTGTTTGTTTTTCCATTCCTGAGATACTTCACTTAGGATAATGGTCTCCAGTTCTATCCAAGTTGCTGCAAAAGACATTATTTTATTCCTTTTTATGGCTGAGTAGTACTCCATGGTATATATACCACATTTTCTTTATCCACTCATCAGTTGATGGCACTGAGGTTGATTCCATATCTTCACAACTGTGAATTGTGTTGCAACAAATATTTGAGTGCAGGTGTCTTTTTGATAAAATGACCTCTGAGTATCTACACAAAGGTCAACTAATTTTTGACAAGGGCACCAATTAGACAGCATGAGGAAATGGTGCTGGGAGAACTGGATATCCACATGCAAAAGAATGAACTAAGACCTCTATATTAAGCTGTACAAAAAAAGTTAACTCAAAATGGATTAAACACCTACACGTAAGACCTGAAACTGTAAAACTCCTAGAAGAAAACATAGGGGCAGAACTCCTTCACATTGGTTTTGGCAGTGATTTTTTGGATAGGATGCTAAAAGCACAGGCAACATAAATAAAAATAAACAAGTGGGACTATATCAAACTAAAAAGCTTCTACACAGCAAAGGAAACAACCAATAAAGTGAAGAGGCATCCTACAGATTGGGAGAAAATATTTGCAAACCATACATCTGAAAAGGGGTTAACATCCAAATATAAAAGGAATTCACACAATTCAATAGCAGAAAAATGAATAACTCAATTAAAAAATGGGCAAAGAACCCAAATAGATTTTTCCAAAGGAGACAAAAAGTGGCCAACAGGGATATGAAAAGGTTCTCAACATCACAAATCATCAAGAAAATGCAAAGCAAAAACCGCCATGAGCTATCACCTCTCACCTGTTAGGATGGCTATTATCAAAAAGGCAAGAGATAAATACTGGGGGAAGTGTGGAGAAAAGGGAACTTTTGTGCACTGTTTGGAATGTAGACTGATGCAGTCACTGTGGAAAACAGTATGGAGGTTTTCCACATATTCCAATAATTAAAGATAGAATTACCATATTTCCAAAATATGATATAACTACCATAATTCCAAAAATTAAAGATAGAACTATGATACCATATGACCCAGAAATCTCACTTCTGAATATATACCCAAGGGAAGTGAAATCACCACCCTCTGTAGCTATTTGCTCTCTTGTTTGTTGCAGCATTAGTCACAATAGCCAAGATATGGAAACAACAGAAGTGTCCATCAATGGATGAATGGATAAAGAAATTATGGCTACACACACACACATATACACAATGGAATTTTATTCAACCTTATAAAAGGAGATCTTGCCATTTGAGACAACATAGATGAATACACAGGACATTATGCTGAGCGAAATAAGTCAGCACAGAAAGAAAAATACTACATGATCTCTTATATGTGGAATCCAAAAAAAATTTCAAATATTAAGACATAGAAACAGAGAGTACAACAATGGTTATCAGGAGTGAAGGTGGGGTGGCGGTTCCGAAGATGCAGGTAAAAGTATACAAAGTTGCAATTATGTAGGATGAATAAGTCTAGAGTCTAATGTACAACATGAAGACTATAGTTAGTAATGTTGTACTGTGTACTCTTACCACCTAAATAAATAAATAAATAAGAAAAAGAAAAGAAACGTAACTGTATAAGATAATACATATGCTAGTTTGGTAGACTGTAGTAATCACTTTACTATGAGTATGTATATTAAAACATCATGTTGTACACTTCAAATATATACAATAAATTTTAAAAAAATAATAAAAAAGAAAACTGTGCTTTCTCTATTCTTCCTAATTAAATTTACATTTACCATAAATTTAAGTTCATTGTCCTGTTCTAGGAGTAAGTGAAGGATTCTGAAAAAGTCCTATGCTCCATTTTATTTACTTTGATTTTTTAAATTTTTTTGAGACAGAGTCTCACTCTGTTGTCCAGGCTAGAGTGCCATGGCATCAGCCTAGCTCACAGCAACCTCAAACTCCTGGGCTCAGGCAATCCTCCTGCCTCAGCCTCCTGGGTAGCTGGCATGCACCACCATGGGGCTAATTTTTTCTATATATTTTTAGTTGTCCATTTAATTTCTTTCTATTTTTCATAGAGATGCGGGTCTCGCTTTTTCTCTGGTTGGCTGCAAACTCCTGCGGTCAAATGATCCTCCCACCTCGGCCTCCCAGAGTGCTAGGATTATAGGCATGAGCCACCGCACCCAGCCCTATGCTCCATTTTATTAGTCATTTCATACTCCCTCTAGACCAGGGCATAGGAGACAGTGAGGATTGCAGCTAAGACTTACCAAACCATAGGGGTTCTCAGAGTTTAGTGTGGGTAAGAATCACTTGGAGTGGGTTGGCGGGGAGGTGAGAAAAACTTGTTAAAAATGTGTATTTCCTGGCTCTGGCATAAGGCATTCTGAACCAACAGGTTTGGGGACCAGTTTGGTAATCTGCTGTTTCAACATATTCCTTTGGTGATCCTAATGCAGGTGATCCATCTCTCTTCCTTGTGAAACACTGCACCAGTTATTATTATTGTAGAACTGAATTACATAGAAGAGGGCCAGGCATGGTGGCTCACACCTGTAATCCCAGCACTTTGGGAGGCTGAGGTGGGAGAATTACTTGAGGCTAAAAGTTCAAGACCAGCCTGGGCAACATAGTGAGATTTCATTTCTAAAAAAAAAAAAAAAAAAAAAAAAATTAGTCAGGCATGGTGATGTGCACCTACAGTCCCAGCTACTTGGGAGGCTGAGGTGGGAGGATTTCTTCAACCTAGGAGTTCGAGGTTACAGTGGCTATGGTTGCACCACTGCACTCCATCTTGGGCAACAGAGCAAGACGCTTTTCTAGAGAAAAAAAAAAAAAAACAATTATATAGAAGAAATCTGGAAGAAATTTCTAGAGAATTTTATGTGTATGTTTTGAATTTTTTGGTTTGGTAGAACAATGAAGAATTTAGGCGTCCAGGTAGAATTCTTATTTCTTCTTTTTATTGAAGATTATTTTTGTGTGAGAGAAAATAGCTGGAGACAATGGTAATGTCAGACACTTGCATGTCACTTCCTCTACTATTGTTTATAAAATCAGAATGATGGAGGCCTAGCAAAGGCCTAAGCTTATTTTACAAACACTAAAGGAATGTATTTGATTGGAAACTAATATCTGATCAAAGTGACTATTGAGATGGAGAAAGAAATTTCCTGTGAAGACTGTAAAACTGGCATTATGTAGTTCAAGAGAAAATGAAGCTGCATAACAAAAGATATTTGTTAAATAACAAAATATTAGGCCTTTCTTTCACTTGAATTATTTACCACAAACGTACAATACTTCCATAGGTAAAATATTTCAACAAATACATAGATAACTAAGAAAATGGGCACAAGTTTTTTCGTACATCTTGTAGCCATTTAAAGAAGAATATCATTGGATTTAGTGCTTAACCAATGTACCTTATTGTGTAAATCAAATATTTTGATATTAATATTTAAAAAATTGATAAATCCTTTGTCAACTGTTTTACTGAAAGCCATAATGTCTACGTGACTGTTATATTGCTTTGCGAGTCCAGTCTTAACTCACTGGATAAATAACATGTGATCCTTAATATTTCCCTACTGAACTGAATTCAGATTAAGTCCACATGTTTAAAAATAAATGTCAAAGTAACACTTTCATAAACATGTATCTTAGCTTTTTAAAAATAAACTTTTTATTTTGGAAGAATTTTAGATTTACAAAAATGTTGCAAAGATAGAGTTCTCTTTTTTTTCCCTTGTTTTTCTTTTATTTGATTGACAAATAATAATTGAATATATTTATGGGGTACAACGTGATGTTTTGTTGTATATATACACTGTGGAATGATTCCTCCTATATCCCTTATCCAGTTTCCCTTAAGGTTAGCATTTTATATTACCACAATACATTTTTTAAAGCTAAGAAAACAGCATTGGTGCACTATTATTAACTAAGCTGCAGACTTTATTTAGCTGTCATTTATTTTCCCATTAATATCCTTTTGCTCTTCCAGCATCCAATCTAGAATACCATATATTATTTAGTCCATTGGTTTTATGTACATGTAAAGTGGCTACGTAGACTGTATATTGCACTACTCTGGGGGTGCCATTTACATGGCCATGCCAGGCACTGTTCATAGTGCTTCACATCTATCAACTTGTTTAATCATCACAACAGCCCTAGGGAGCAGGCAATAAAATTACCCCTATTTTAGAAATGTGGGCATTGAAGACAAAGAGATTAAGTAATCTCGTAAGATCACATAGTTAGTAAGTGGAGAAGTGGAGAATCTAGTTGCAGAACCTATTCTCTTGGAGACATTTCAAATATGCAGGCTTCCTATCCCACCCAACCAGTTATGAGAGCACACTTCTTATCCCAACAAACTAGCTAATTGACCTTAAGCAAGTCACTCAATCTCTCTGGACCTCTGTTTGCTCATACATGAAATTATAGAAGTGAATTACATAAGCTATACAAACTTCCTATCTTACAAACAAATCTATGAATCGGAATATGCATCTTTAAATTTAATTTCCAGCTCAGAGACCTAGTACATTTCTATATTCTTGCCATTTTTTTGAAAAGAAAATGTTAGTTAAAATGAGACTAGTGAGGCTGGGCGCAGCAGCTCACGCCTGTAATCCTAGCACTCTGGGGGGCCAAGGCTAGTGGATCGTTTGAGCTCAGGAGTTCGAGACCAGCCTGAGCAAGAGCAAGACCCTGTCTCTACTAAAAAATAGAAAGAAATTAGCCAGACAACTAAAAATATATAGAAAAAATTAGCCGGGCATGGTGGCACATGTCTGCAGTCCCAGCTACTTGGGAGGATGAGGCAGGAGGATTGCCTGAGCCCAGGAGTTTGAGGTTGCTGTGAGCTAGGCTGACACCACGGCACTCTAGCCTGGGCAACAGAGTGAGACTCTGTCTCAAAAAAATAAAAATAAAAACTAAAATAAATAAAATAAAATAAAATGAGACTATTGAATACAAAATTCCAATTGTATTTTTAAGGAGAATATATATATCATAATGAGATACTTTTTTTTTGCCTAAGGTTGTTAGCTTGTTGATTTTGAATTTTATATTATGCTTTTGAATACTACTCAGTTTTACATATACCCTTTGCACTCCAATAAAACTAAACTAAACGTATGTCACTTCTCATGTAGGAATGCACAAGCAAATAAACAGTATATAGCCACATATTTCAGTAGATTAAACTGAGATGAAATTATCCCTCATGCTGGCACTGTAATAGGCTATTGATCTCAGACTGCATTTTCTGTTTCTTTATAATTGAATTTTGTTCCCAAATGAAAGAGCATGTTCATTTTCAGGTTGTGTTTAGTGAAATAAAAACTGTATCCGGGATCAGTTTTATCATGAGTTCAATGGAGAACTAAGTCTTTCACAGAACTAAGTATGGAATACTGTGAATATTAAAAAAGAAAAAGAAAAAAGAAGTGAGCTATATTCTTGGAAGATATTTTTTCCCCCCAAAATGCTAAATTGTAGTTCTTAACTGTTAGAAAAATCCTGCATGATTATATCCACAAATCAGAATATACACAAAACTATGGAATTTTCCCCTATGAATGCCAACAATGGAAGATATGCTGCAATTACATAAATTAACTCATCTCTAGGGACTAAAAGAAATTAAGGTGAAAGCAAATAGGAAAGAGATCCTAAAAATAAAACAAAAAGATTTTTAAATAGAAAATAGTCTGCCAAAACTAGAGGTGATTTTCCTTCTTACGCTAGACCTTCCTTTGATTTTTACAATTGCAAAAGATGGAAATTTTAGGACACTAAGGGAGACAGGTCATTCAAAGGATTTTGCATGTCCTTTGTTCTCTTTCAAATACAATGCTCCCAATAATACTCAGATATTAATCACACTGTTTTTAGCCCTCTACCTGAAGGTGACAGTCTTCAACTGTCCAGAAGGTCCTGGCTCCTAAAGCTCTTGTTACTTCCTGGTTATTGGGCACAGATGAGAGTATCTAGTTGTCATCCAATAGCCTGCAGTTGGTACAGGTTTACTGTTGCAGCCAAGTAGGGCATTTCTGATTCTTTTTCTTACTCTCCTTTGATGGTGGAGGGGAAAGATAAAGTGCTTACAGTGAAATTCTGTTACATTACTCTCATGACTCATTTTTCAGGCCCCAGGGAGAGCTTCCCTATCTCTCTTGCCCTAAATCCTTGAAACAAAATGCAACCGCATCCTTATGCTGTGAGAATTGTGTGTTCTGGTGTCGTTCTCATTGGAGAAGGTCACTGCTTCAAAACATGGTGAGAATGTGAGTAAATACTTAAGTGAGAGAAAAAAGCAAATTAACTTACTAAATCCTTCCTTTCAGATGGCTTGAACACAGTACCTCCCCACCATTGCTAGTGTCATTTGCTTGTTTCACTTTGTGTCCAGTGTGCAGTTTTGGAGGTACTCATGTATTAGTAAGGGATCCTCAATGGTTGCACATGGTCGATGAGGAATATTTTGCAGTGGTAAACAATTCACTTTATTCTTAAATATGTATGTATATATTATATGTATTTGTATGTACACATTCTTAAAATTTATGTTTAGATATAATATGTTTTAAGTATGATAGCACATTAACAACTAGATGGACACTGAATGTTAGAATTATGAATGGTTTTATTTTTCTAAAGCATTTAATGATATTAATCTTCAAAAAGTTAAGCAAAAACTTGACTTTAAAGAATTTTGATTTAAAAATTGAATCCATTAATACTTGTGACTTTTAATTTTAAGAAATAGTTTTGAATATTTTAAGAGAAAAGTAAACTACTTAAAAACAATGAGGAATAATTTAATTTTTCAATTTTTTAGCATTTACTTTAATTCACACTTTTGGTGCAAATATATCTACATTTGAACACTTTGGAAATGATTACATTTACTTTTTAATTCTTTAAGTTATTGGGGATAAGTACAAGTCAAAACTGTGATAAAAATAGATTGAATAGAAATAGAAAAAAGTCAGTAATGTGCACCTGTAGTCCCAGCTACAGGGAAGGCTGAGGCGGGAGGATGGCTTGAGCCAAGACTATATTGTGCTGCTATGATCACGTCTGTGAATAGCCACTGTATCTCAGCCTGGGCAACACAGGCAATAATAATAAAAAAAAGAAACAAAACGAAAAGAAAAGAAAAGAAAAGAAAAAAGTGGAATCTGACTTTGTAAGCACTTTTTTACTTCCCTCAAAAGTGAAGCTCAGGAAAGAAGAAAATTGGGGGAAAAAAGGGGAAATAGCAAATTTACAGATTTGTTTGTGATGAATAGAATAAGACAAAAGTGACAGTGTGCATCTTCTGAGGACTAGGTTGTGAAAGACATTCTGGCTTTAGTCTCTTTCTTTTGTATCACCTCCTCTGGCGGAAACTAGCTGTCATGCTTTGAGGACACTCGAGCAACCCTATGGGAAGACAAGCATAGCAAAGAACTGAAGCCTCTTGCCAACAGCTATGTGGATCTGCCATCTCGGCAATGAATCTTCCAGCCCCAAGTGAGCTTTGCGATGCCCGCAGCCTCAGCTGACATCTCCACTGTGACCTCATGAGAGACCCTGAGCCAGAATGACACAGTTTAGGTGCTTCCAAATTCCTGACCCACAGGAAGTGAGAAATAATAAATGTTTATTGTTTTATGCTGCTACATTTTGGGAGTTTTGGTTATGTAGGCATTGATAACACAGCCTTGTAAATTTACAAGCCACTCCTCACAACTGCTCAACGGGTCACCGTTTTCCTCAGAGTAAAATGCAAAGTTGTTAATGGCCTACAAGATCCTGTATGATTTTTTGCCTCCTTCTCCCACGGTTTCCTCATTGACCTCATCTCCTCCTTTCCCACTCACTCAGCTCCAGCCACCTTATTCTCTTTAATGTTCCTCAAACATCCCAGGAACACTCCTACCTTACAGCCTTTGTATTGCCAACCGGAAAGGCCTGATATCCACACGGCTAACACCTCATTTCCTTCCAGTCTGCTCAGATGTTACCATTCCAATGAGTTATACTCTGATGAACCTATTTATTTAAAATTGCGAATACAAAGTGGGGAGGGGCAAGATGGCGGACGAGAAAAACCACCAGTCAGAGTGTCTCTGCAAGAAAGATAGATTTTAGAAGAAAGTGAAAAAAAATAAACAGGCAGACAAACATAGATCGGATGAGGATTGGAAGGAAGGGTGCCTGAAACTACAGGAGACTCCACAGGAAGAAGTTGTGGAGGAGAACTAGAAGGAGAAAGACCCCCTGAGAGGCTTGGAGACCAGCAACAATGGTAGGTGAAGCAGTTAAACTTCCCTTCCCTTGAATCTCAGACTGCTGGTGGGCTCCTGAACGCTTGGAGAGACCTAACACCAGCCCAGAGACAGCTACTGTCAGTGAGCGGTGAGCCTCTTGTGGACAGGGCACCGGTCTCCCAGCTCCCTTGAGGCACCTCCCGGCCACAGCCCTGAGCTGATTGGCAGGCGCCATATTGCTTCATTCTCCCCTTTCCCTTCCCTACCCGCAGCTGCTGAGAGAGAGAGACAATTTAGCCACCACTCGGAGGTGTCTTCAGGGAGCAGGACCTTTCCTTTTGGGGCCCTACAGCAGATTGAGGGGTACTCAGACTGTGAGCTCCCTACCCGCCAGCTCTCCCAGGTGCCACTTGCCTGGTGACTCCAGGAGAGCAGGGAAAATCCAGAGGCAGAGAGACATTGATCTAGCTTGGGCACCCTGTCGGTGACCTGAGACCAGCACTCCTCTTCCTGGCAGAGTCGGGGATTGATCTCTGGGGCCCAGGGGACAGGCCTGTGGACCAGATCCCATACATCCAGGTCTCTATCACATTGCCTGGGGGCACATAAGGGATATTTGTGAATGAGCCTACTGAGGTGTGTGTGACTTTAGGGGTAGATCAGCGTTCTTGAGGGGTGGCAACCTTCCTCCCTCGGAGGGCCGAGCTCCCAGCTCAGGCTGTGATCCTGGGCAGGGAACCTCTTGGCTCACGTCACAGCTGGGGGAGATCTGCTGGCTTGAGGCCCTGCCTGACAGCAGAGGCCGGGGAGAAACTGTGGAATAGGGAAGAGTGGAAAGGAAGGAGGCCAGCTCAAGACTGCAAGTCTCAGACAGCCCCATCCCACATGCAGAATTTTTGGCTGAGTGAGGCCATTTCAGCCCCTCCCTGGCAGCTTTGCCCAGCAGCAGAGAATAGACCTTTGACTCCTCCTAATAGCATTTGTGGAGCTTGAGGGCGGGCTTACCCAATCCAGCTCTGCCCAGCTTCATTCCCCCACCTTCCCCCACTGAGGTGGAGAATAAGGCCACACTTGGAAGTCCCAGGGCCCCACCCACCACCTGAGACACTAGAGGGCCTGTCCAGAGGAACAAGAGCTGGTTACAGGACCCCAAAACAACTCTGAAGCTTGCTCCTCCCAGCAAGCGCCACCTACTGACAGGGAGGATATTTTGCACACCCTTTTACTGCATCTACTGATTCATCATACAGGGTGTGGTCGAATTTCACCCACCAACAGCACCTCCTGGCTCAGAGACTAAACAGGGTGTGCCATTATCCAAACGAAAATCTAAAGGTAAGAAGCAACAGCTAATCCAGATGGGAAGGAATCAGTGAAAGAACTCTGGAAGTAGGAAGAATCAAACAGAAAGCACACCCCAAAAGGGGAACACCAGCTCTCTAGCAATGGATATCAAACAAATTCAGAACACTAAAATGACAGAAGAAGAATTTCAAACATGTATTGTAAGAAAATTCAATGATATGCAAGAGAAAACGAATAACCAACACAAAGAAACCACAAAAAATAATCTAGGACTTGGAAGAAAAATTCACTAAAGAAATTGAAATATTAAAGAAAAATCAAACAGAACTTTTGGAAATGAAGAATTTATTCAAGGAATTACAAAATATAGTGGAGTTGAACTAAACAAAGTGATAAACAGCAATACCATAATAGCCAGAGACTTCAACACCCCTCTGACAGAACAGGACAGATCCTCCAAACAGAAAATAAACAAATAAATAATGGACTTAAATAGAATTCTAGAACAAGTGGGCCTGACTGACATTTACAGAATATTCTACCCCAAACCACTGAATTTACGTTTTTCTCATCAGCTCATGGGACATTCTCTAAGATTGACCATAACCTAGGCCACAAAGCATGTCTCAAAAAATTAAAAAAAATAGAAATGATACCATGCATCTTCTCAGACCACAGTGGAATAAAATTAGAAACCAATTTTCAACAGAAACTCTCATCTCTACACAAAGTTATGGAAACTAAACAACCTTCTGCTGAATGATTATTGCATTAAGGAGGAAATCAAGATGGAAATCAAAAGATTCTATGAACTAAATGATAAAGGAGACATAAGTTACCAAAATCTGTGGGACAGAGCTAAAGCAGTCCTGAGAGAAAAATTTTTGTCCATAAATGCCTACATCCAGAAAACAGAAAGATCACGAATCAACAATCTAATGATTTGTCTCAAAGAACTGGAAAAGGATGATCAAA
>RJWJ010032735.1:0-18255 GCA_004363605.1 Indri indri
ATCTTTATAGGGTACATGTGATGTTTTGAGACAGGCATACAATGTGGATTAATCAAATTAGAGTAATTGGAGTATCCCTCACCTCAGGCATTTATCATTCGTTTGTGTTAGGAATATTCCAATTTCACTCTTTTAGTTATTTTAAAGTATGCCCTAACTTATTATTGATTATAGTCGCTTTGTTGTGCTATCAAATATTTTTCATTCTATCTATCTAACTATATTTTTTCACCCATTAAACATCCCCACTTTATCCCCCACTTCCCATACCCTTGCCAGGCTATGGTAACCTTCATTTTATTCTCCGTCTCTATAGATCAATTGTTTTTAATATTTAGCTCCCACATGTGAGTGAAAGCATGTGAGATTTGTCTTCCTGTGCTTGGCTTATTTCTCTTAACATAATTTGATTGTTTCCTTTTCTCTCTGTCTCTCTCTCTCTCCCTGCCTTCTTTCCTCCTTTGTTGCTCTATATTCTTTTTTGAATTCTATAATTATTCCTCATCATGGTTTCGAATTAGAAAAACATGGGATTGATGCTGAATTTCTGTAGTCTGCTTTTCTTGCAAATTACTTAAATCTTCCAAGATTCAGTTTTCTCAATTTTGAATTGGAGGTGCCAATATTTACCTTATGAGTTTTGTTGTATATATAATGAGAGAAGGAATCTGAACTTTTTGTTTTTATTAAAATAATAATATTTAAATGATCATCATTATAAAATATGTTCATACTCTTCAATGTAAAAGCAAATCCAAATCAAACCAAAACAAAATTAAATACAAGGAAGGATGAGGCTACTTGCATAGTAAATATAAAATACTTGCATTGCCAGTTCAAGCTCAGAAAATAACCGTCTCTATCCCATCTTGCCAATGATCTTTTTTTTTTTTCTCTGACCAGTAGAGGTTTTCAAGCAAACAGTAATTCTTTAGCATATCATCGTGTGGCTCTGAGCATATGTAGTAAGATATTTTTTTTTTTGCAATAGATGGGCTCTAGCTGAGACTTCTCCACTCTACCTCTTCTCTTACCTTTTTCTCCAGTAACAAGTAAAATAATGTTACTGCTGCATACTTACATATTTCAGGCTGTTTATCAAAGATTCCTTGTCTGATGCTTCTAAAATTTTTCACTGGTTATATTCACATGAGTCATACTTTTTACTTATACAAATTCCTTAGCATGAAGGTAGGACATTACTATTATTAATATAATTATTATGATATTTGGTGTTATATTAAAGTCCAATTATCACCAGTTATCATGATAGTCAAATTATTCATTTCTCACATCATCTAGAATTATTCTAGCCTATTTCCACTGATTCTCAAACATGTTTTTTCAGTTTAAAAACATGCTTTTCATGCATGTCTTTTAAACTCTATTGCTCAAGAATCTAATGTGAGCATTATGCTCTAACTAGAATAGCTTTGTTACTCCTCTAACTTAATAGAAAACTCTCACTGAATTTTATATTCTAGCTTAAAACTCATTTCTTTACTTCTAGTTTTCAGTAGATCAGTTTTTATTTTCTACTTCGCAAATGCTTATGTGTAAGTATTTTAAGGTTGGATGTTGCTGTTTTGCCTCTTGGGATTGATCATAAACATCTTGATGGATAGAATTGGGTTTTCTAGCTTTTTCATTTTTCTAAAGTTTTTAGTATTTAACACACAATTGGCATTTAATGAATCTTAAGAGAGTCACTGACAAATTGATGCAAGCTTTCAGTCACTAAGAAATCCATGACTATATTTTAGAAAACATTTCTGTGGAACATCTATTCATCCATCATGCTATTTTTCTCTTGGTATTGCAAACTGTAAATGATTCCCTACTATTAGCATATATACCTGCACGGTACCCCTCATGAGTTTCCTTTGCTACAGCCTTTTCCCTGTATCTGTCATTATGCTTGCATTGTGCATTTTAATGCATAATGGAAAATCTATTTGCACTGTGAACAGGGGCATAATGTATTCTTCAGGGTGATAAGTTATGTTTCATGTAATGTCAGTTCCTCTCTCTGAATTTACTCTGTTCTCAGTAGATGTGTTTCGAATTAATAGAGCATTAGTCCCTAATCAAGGAAGCATTTAGAAAAATATTTTTAATTAAAAGGAACTATGGGGAAGAACAAATAGTGTTAGACTTTTTTTGACTTAATTTTACATAATACATTACCCATGTATCTCTGTGCATTATTAAAGATTAGACCATTGGTATTTCTGTAAGCCCAATATAAAAATTAAAGCAAATGAAAAGAAGCAGATTTAATAGAACATTAAAAAATAAAAGCTTAAAATCACAGAGGCTGTGATGGAAACCAAATCATAAAGTATATACTTGTAAAGACCCAAAGCAATTATATAATGAAGCCATCCATTTGCTTACAAGCAAAGAACACCACAAGATAGATGCATCATTTGTTTTTAATAACAGAGGCTGTGTGGGCATCATTTGTAGTGTTATCATCTTTGCCATTAAGAAATTCTTTCACAAGTCAGCTTCAAAGAACAATAAAGTCAATCTTTTCTTTTGTTTATTTGTTAAAATATACTCATCCTATTTATAGAGTTCCAAAATACAGGCAAGAAATATAAATGCCCAAGGTCTAACTCCAAGGATTTCATAGTTAACTTGCACACATTAGTAAAAATTAACATCATATGAAAAACAGCAAAAGAAGACTCAGATCTGCCACATACCACCTGTATAGAAACGCAACCTTATATTCTCAGAGAATATGTGAATTAGTTACTCCGGAGGCTGAAACAGGAGGATCGCATGAGTCTAGGATTTGGAGGTTGCATTGAGCTGTGATCGGGCCACTGCACTCCAGTCTGGGTGACAGAATGAAACCCTGTCTTATAAAAAATGCATATATATATATATATATTGTATATATATGGTATATTAGTATTGTATGTAGGCTGTGCATGTGTGTATGTGTATGTGTGTGTATCAGCCTAACTGTTGCAAGGAAATTAGAAGAAAAACATTTAGAAGAAAAACGTATTTTATTAACCAACTTTCAGTACTCTGTCCATGTTTCTTTTGATAATAATGTACCCAAAAGCCTACTAAAGTTCAGTGATGGAAAATATCTCAAAATATATATACATGTGAGCTGGACTGCTTCAACATTGAGAACAAGTGTAGGTGATGACTTGGTTTGGTTAAGGTAGCTATCACTTTAGTTTACTGTCAAACCTGCAACAAGCTGTGCAGAGGACAAACACAAGGTTAACAATACAGCAAGCAGGCTCACTCATGTCTTGTTTGCTTATCCCAGGGATGCCTCAGTAACTCTGGAGGTGCAGCATTGCACTTGTTGTGAGCAATCCATTCATAAATGAAGAATTCCAAAACAAAAAAGTTCACTTTGCTACAACAAAAGAAAATTCTTGCTGTGCCCAAAGTTACATACAGCTGCATTTCAATTCTTATATCAAAACTTGCCCAACTGCAGATTTCAGTACAGCTGGCCTGGCCCTAACTTATCACAAAGTGAGAGTAAGAATATGGCACCAAATACCATATTTTTCATTGATTCTTCTCTCCTACAATCTTTCTCCCTGCCCCACTTTGAAGAAACTGAAAAACTTTATAAGATTTTTTTTAAAACTTTGTTTTACATTAATACAATTTTATAAAAATCACTATTAAGATAAACTGCCATTAAAATATTATCCTCAGTAGCAAAATATCAAAGATAGTAAAAAGAAATTCTAAAATATGTTCCTCAGGAGACTACCCTCTCAAAATAATTTCAGTGGTAGAAATATTAAGAAAATACGGATTACATACTGCTAAATGTCTTAGTTATAAAGCTCAAACAAGATTTCTGGCTTCTTCAGAAGACGTAAAAAGCTGAAAGAATATTGCTACCATCCTTGCAACAGAGAGCTGAGGATACAGGACAACCAAATAACCCCAGATCTGTAAAAATACAAGTCCCTCCAAGGAGAAAAGGAACATACAAATTTGCTTACCTGGAGCAGATTTTGCCCAGCGCCATAAAAGCTGGTAAAGAGAATTTGGCTAAAATTTTAATAAATTGTTTAAGTCTCAGTGTGGGCTAGCATGAAAATTTAGGACTCCTGGGAGCTACAGACACAGGTGAATGAGCTTCCACTCAAGGGGTTTTCTCCATGGACCTCACCAAGTGCTCATAAAATACCTTTAGATAAAAAGGGTCTTAAGAAAACCTCCCTCCTGGTATAAGCCTTGGGCACAGAAATAGCAGCTTTTGTCTGAAAGGCACAAAGCCCCACCTAAATCCATCTCCCCTGTCTCCTCAAGGAACCTTAGCATGCTGGGGGAAAGACAGCAAATACTGTCATCCCTGTGACACTGGCAAAAGCCCATTATAGCTGGGGAAAGAGAACAGAAAAAAAACTCTGTCTCTCAGGAGGTGAGAAAGGAGAGGTGCAAGTATATCCTGGGCCCAGACGATTGAAGGCCAGCCAGGAAGGAAAAAAAAAAAAAAAAAAAAAAAAAAAAAATCACTGAATTCTTCATTCCTGAAACCCAAACATAATGCCTGCATAAGACTCAGGCTAAGTAAAGTCAACAGAGAATATCCTCCCCTCTTCTCGCACATCCCACTATGAGGCCAATAAGCACGGAAAAGTCAGTCACAACGGTCTTTAGACAAAGGGACGAGAGACAGGAGGCACAGTACAAAGGAAAGATTTAACACTGGGTGTGGAGCAGACATTGACAAGAATCCTCTGCAATATAGTTCCCATCCAAAATACAGGTTAAACCAGAGAAATTTAAAACCTATGGTGCATGATAATAATGCAGTCCAAACACAGTCCAATTTCTGACAAGCTTCACCCAAACCACACACTAAATGCCTAACAGAACAATCGGCAAGTCCATTTCCAGGCATAAAGCTCCATACTTCAGTTTCTACTGTCCTGTACAACAACATGGATGAATCTCAAATGTTTTATGCTAAGTCAGAGAAGGCAAGATACTGTAGGATTCCATTTACATGGTGTTCTGGAAAAGGTAAAGGGATAGTGAAAGCAAATAGATCAATGGTTGCCAGGGCCTGAAGTTGGGGGAGGGGTTGACTACAGGGAGAAGTGGGTTAATTTTGTTCTGTATCTTGATTATACTGTTAATTTCACAACTGTATATGTTTGTCAAACTTGTAGAACTGTACACTAAAAAGGGTGAATTGCACTCTTTGAAAATTTTACTCTAAGAAAATGAATATAAATTAATCCTAAATACATCATTAACTTAATAACAGGTTATGTAAATGAAAATAATACAGCAAATGTATATGACATTTTTAGATGTCAACATGTGGCATAAAAAGCTGGGTTTTAGAATTGAGGATGCACTGAGACTGTCTCCCTTCTGAAGCAATGCAAAACACATTAGCATATTAAACAACACTGTTCTGAATAAAGAAAAACTAGAGAATCTGCACTCAAACATTTATAGGAGCACAGTTCACAATTGCAAAGATGTGGAAACAATCCAAGTACCCATCAATACATGAGTGAATTAATAAAATGTGGTATATGTACACCACAGAGTACTGCTAAGCCATAAAAAATGGTGAACTAATACCTTTTGCGTTATCCTGTATGGAGCTGGAGCCCATTCTACTAAGTGAAGTATCACAAGAATGGAAAAACAAGCACCTCACGTACTCGCCATCAAATTGCTGCTAATCAATCAACACTTATGTGCAAATATGGTAGTAACATTCATCGGGAATTGGGCAGATGGGAGGGGGGAGGAGAGGATGGGTAAATTCACACCTAATGGGAGCCATGCATGCTGTCTGGGGCATGGGCACACTTGTAGCTCTGACTTGGGTGGTTCAAAGGCAATTTATGTGACCAAAGAGTTTGTACCCCTGTAATATTCTGAAATAAAAAAAGTATTTTAGAGAAATACAATTTATTTATATAAATTGTCACTAAAGGAAACAATATGGTGTTCCTATTCCACAATGGATAGTTGAGTTGAGAGAATTGGCAAGCAGAAAGTTGTTCTGTCATTGTTATTCTTGTTCATAAGGCTACCATAGTTGTGTGAAAATAACCCCGCAAAACTTGAAGGCATAAATCTCGGGAAGTTGTGCTACTGAAAGATCTTGTTGGAAATCACTGCATGATCAATGCCAGGCAGGGCTAGCTATGTAAATTGTGTGGTACACTGAAAAATAAAAAAATGTGGGGGTTCTTTTTCAAAAATCAGGGAAATAGAAATATCACTGAAAGTACTAAAGTACTAAAAAGTCAGAGGGTTCTGGGAAAATGGTGGAGTAAAAAGCCCCAAGAATTTGTCTCCCTACTTAGACAACAATTGTGCTGGCAGAATCTGTCTGATGTCAATATATTGGAACTCTGGAGTCTATTGAAGGCTTGCCCTTCTGGGAGAGGGCATAGATGGTAAATTGTGGTTAATTTTGGACAATTTCAGCTCTTTTCATAGCAGCAACTACTCATTTCCCACCACTAGCCCCATAGCAGGCAGCTATGCACGTATTCCTGAAGCAACTTGCACAAAATTTGCTGAGCCAAGGTGGGCAAAAAAGGACTCCGCCTTCCAAATATTAGAGTCTGTGCTCTGATTGCCGCTTGCTACTTCTGATCACAGAGTTGCAGACATAAAGGTAGGCAGCCATTATGTTGCACCTCCCCCAAAAATAAACCCTGGCATATACAATCAAATGATATATGACAATGGTACCAAGACCAGTCAGTGGGTAAAGGACAGTCCTTTCAGCACATGGTGCTGGGAAAACTGGATATCTACATGCAAAGAACAAAGTTGGACTCGGCCTAACACATATACAAAAATTAACACAAAATATATTAAATGTACCTAAATGTAAGACCTAAAAGTATAAAATGCTTAGAAGAAAACATAGGGCAAAAGCTTCATGACATTGGATTTGGCAGAGGTTTCTTGTATATGACACCAAAGGCACAGGCAACAAAAGAAAAAAAGACAAATTGGACTTTACGAAAATTTTTTAAAAACTGTACATTGAAATACAATATGAAAAGTATAAAAAGGCAACTCACAGAATGGGAGAAAATATTTACAAATGATCTATCTGATAAGGAATTAATATTTAGAATAAATAGAGAACTTTGAAAATTCATCAACGAAGAAACCAAACAACCAGATTCTAAAATGGCCAAAGGACTTGAATAGACATTTCTCCAAAGGTGACATGTAATAGCTAATAATCAGATGAAAAGGTACTCGACAGCACTAATCATTAGGAAAATGCAAAGCAAAACTACGATGAGGTACTACTCTACACCCACTAGAATAACTACTAGAAAAATATAAAATAACAAGTGTTAGTGAGGACCTGGAGAAATTGGAACCACTGTACATTGTCGTTAGGAACGTGAAATGTTGCAACCATTGTGGAAACAGTATGGCGATTCTTTAAGAAATTAAATGTAGAATTTCCATATGATCCAGCATGTCCACTTCTGGGTATATACCCAAAAGGATTAAAAGCAGGGTCTTAAAGAGTTATTTTTGCTCCCATGTTCATAGCAACATTATTCACAATAACTAAAACATGGAAACAACCCAAGTTTTCATCCATAGAGTAATAGATAAGAAAATGTGGTGTAAAAGGAAGGAAATTCTAAGATATGCTACAACATGGATGAAACTTGAGGAAATTATGCTAAGTGAAATAAGCCAGTAACAAAAAGACACATAGTGTGATTCCAATTATACGAGATAACTTAGAGTAGTTAAAATCACAGAGCAGAAAGAATGGTGGTTGCCAGTGACTGGCGGGATTGGGGAATGAGGAATTAGTGTTTCATGGGTACAGAGTTTCAGTTTTACAAGATTAAAAGAGTTCTGGAGATGGATTGTGGTGATGACTGCACAGTAGGAATTTATTTAATACCACCGAACTCTGCACTTAAAGATCATTAAGATGGTAAATCTTGTATGTATTTTGTTACAGTAAAAATTAAAAAAGGGTAAAGTATAAAGATTTTGCTTTCTTCTGCAGTCTCTCTTTAGATCTACCATGGTGCTTTTTTATTACAATTTAATATCCTTCTCCCTCTGCCCTGGTGATACTCACCTGATATCCATACACCCATGCAAGCCTTTGTAGATGTCTCTGGACTCTGTCTCCTGACCTCAGTGTTTTCATAACAGAGGAATCAGCCAGGCAGTTTCTCTTTCTCATAGTCTGCCACTCTAATCCACAGAGGTTGGATAACCAACTCCCCAAAGATTGCAAACTCCAGCCCAGGTTTGGGGATGGACTAGAGACACCAGCCTAAAGTACATGGTCCTGCCAACTCAAGGTGGGGATGGTCACCTCTATGCCCTAACCTGAGACTCTAGGCTGAGAAGGAAAGGAGGCCTGTACCCAGTTTAGGCTACAGCCATCCTCTTTTTTAAATACACAGATTTCCTTTCTCCATTCATGTAGATCTTGGTTTACTTAGTCTTCCATGGGGCCCAGAAATCTGCATAAAAAGCTCTACAATGATTTTGATGTGCAGCCATATTTGAGAGTAAAATATTACACTTGTGAATTTGAGGACTAGAGGATACTACAGGGGCAAAGTTGGAGAAGGCCTGAGTTTTCATACGGCATTAATTTGGCATCAAAGATGAGGGCATTTTCTGATTGTTTGAGAGCAGAATTCACCTTAGATCAGCCATTTTAAAAATGTAAAATTCTTCTAACTTTACATCTTAGAGGACACTAAGAATTGGAAGGAGTAGGTAAGAGATTAATGTAGGATTTGGTGTCAGAGGAGTCCCTTTGAAATGAAGTCACATACAAGCTCCTTAGAAGCAAAGTCATCTCACAATAAGAGAGAAGTATTAACAAACTTTTACTTCACAACACGAAAGAAGCAGATGGGTCTGTTTGCTTGAACTGTTGCAAAATAAATTTACATATTATTATATTTGTATAAAACCAGATTAATTCTAATGTAACCAAAGGAGAAAAACATTGACATTTTTCATGCACTCTTGTTTTAATTATCTCAGCATCATTATCTGTAGTTTATTAAACAGTTTTATAACTCCAGTGAGAATGCTTTTATCAAAAAGTCCCAAAACAACAAATGTTGGCGTGGATGTGGAGATACAGGAACACTCATACACTGCTGGTGGGACTGCAGACTAGTACAATTTCTATGGAAAGTAACATGGAGATACCTTAAAGAACTAAAAGTAGAACTACCATTTGATCCAGCAATCCCATTACAGGGTATATACCCAAAGGAAAAAACGACATTCTATAAAAAAGTCATCTGCACTAGAATATTTATAGCAACACAATTCACAATTGCAAAGATGTGGAAACAACCCAAATGCCCATCAATACATGAGTGGATTAATAAAATGTGGTATATGTATACCATGGAGTACTATTCAGCCACCAAAACAGTGGTGATCTAACACCTCTTATATTATCTTGGATGGAGCTGGAGCCCATTCTGCTAAGTGAAGTAGCACAAGAATGGAAAAACAAGCTCCATATGTACTCATCATCAAATTGGTATTAACTGATCAACACTTCTGTGCATATATGGAAGTAACATTCATCGGATATTGGGCAGGTGGGGGGCAGGGGATGAGTATATTCACACCTAATGGGTGCAGTGCATGCTGTCCATGGGATGGGCACACTTGTAGTTGTGACTCGGTCAGTGCAAAGGAAATATATGTAACCTAAATGTTTGTACCCCCATAATATTCTAAAATTTTAAAAATGAAAAAAATTGTTAAGGTATTCAAATATTTTTAACAGAAAAAATAATTTCTTAAGTTTATTTAAAGATAATTTTATCATGATCACCTTTTAAAATAACACCAAGGAACTTGTAAACATAGATAATTCATATACCACATTTTTGTTTTTTGTATCTTTTGAACCAGACTGTACTCTAGTTTGCTTTTCCATAGCTCTCAGGGGCATCTGTCTAAACAAATAATATGATCTTGTCACGACTGTACTAGACTTTAATGGCTTTCTAATGTCTTCAACAAAAATGTCAATTCCTTAGCATAACACAAAAAGAACCTTCAAATGTGACTGATTCATTTCCTACTATCTCTTCCAACATCCAGTCTTTATAGTTTCCAGGCTTTCTGAACTGCTTGCTTTCAGATAAGTTGTTTTGTGCTTTACCACTAGATGAATCCTTCTTTATTCTCTGAGGCTATGCTTGCCTCTTTGTGTCCGTTATAAATTTTATGAGATGACCCTTCCAAAAAAAAAAAAAAAAAAAAAAAAATGGGAGAGTGAAAAGAGGCAATCGTAGTGGCATAGTAAACAGAACCCAGAACAGGTGCCTAGAATACTCCCTATAATCTTGGTTTGGCTACTGTTTTGCCTGTAACCTCCAAAATGTTACTTTATCCTCTCTGCATTGGTTACCTCACTGATTAATTAAGAAAGATGGACCAGATGATGTCAAAATTACACTATAATTCTTATGGAGGTAAGAGTGAGGAGAAAAGCAATGAAAATGAAGAGAAAATGAAATAAGATAGTGTGAACACAGTCTCAGACTTATCTCCTTTTTTAAGAGACCAGAGATGGAGGAGAGAAAATTTAAATGTCCATGTGCAAGGGTGTGTTGAAAAACTGAAAGTTACCCAACAAGAGTAATCCTGACTTCTCTCCTCACAAAATGTTCATGATTTAAAGAGTGGAAGAAATGGGAGCACATAATGAATGATCTTGAGAGTGAGGGGTAGTTGAGACAGAAAAAATCAGACATGAGTTAAACAGCTACAATTTGTTTATTTATCAAATATTTATTCAGCATCCACCCAGTAGGATTTTCTGTCCTAGGATTTGGGGCTGCAACAGTGAAGAGAGCAGATAAGACAACCTTGAATCTTGCCCTTATAGAGCATCATTAAGATCATGAAGTAGTAGTTTCAGTTATACAGCATGAATTTCTGGAAGACCCAATTGGCCGAAATTATAATTTACTTCAATAATGCTTGGCAGCTGGATGTTGGAGAGGAAGAGGCCAGTGTTGTTTCTTAAGGATTTGGTGAGGAGACAGAGGTCAGAGATGAGGAATATTAGCATGATTGTAAGTTTTATTTAAAATGCAGTTCTATTATAGTTAGTTGGGAAGACAAATGAAGCCTGAATATAAGAAGTCAGAGACTGAGGTCAAGATGATGGTGAAGAGTGAATATTTTCTAGTGTTACAATATTCAGTAACAAATGATTCAAATTTATGATTTTAAGCAAGCTAAGCATAACAAAAATACAAAATGCACAAGGCAAGAAGCCAGCATTCACAAAGCAATGATATTACCGCTAAATGAAAATTATTAACTCCAGTTGTACACTTGATTACCCTTGAGCAGTTTCAATTGGTTTGAGTAAGACTCACATATGAGGAAATGTGAGATTTTATCCTGTGTTTTTGGCTGAGTTCATAGTCCTCACACAAGCACTAAAATGGCAAGTCCAAGGAATTAGATAACATCGCAGGATATATTTTTTGAGTTGTTAGTTTCTTTATATTTATGAAGAATTCTAAATGATGATTTCTTGAGAAAAACAAAGAAAAGTAATACGGGAGTATAATAGAAATGTGCTAAGTTAAAAAATATTGTACATGAAGAAGACATATCTTTAAATATTTAATCTCTTGAGTATCATTTGTTAAGCAATTTGATCTTTTTACATGATTTTAAGAAAAATCCAGTGCAGCAGAGTCCCCAGGATTTATCACTGCATTTTAAATGTATGGGGGTATAACCGTGTGTGAATTAGTTATTGAATTTTATCCTGAGAGATGGATATTGTCATGTCATCTAAAACAATGATTCACTAGGAGAAAAAGAAGGAAAAAAAGATATCACACTTGATTAGTTTTTGCAAAAAAAAAATTACTTTTAGTGAAGCACGATTAAAATATAATACCAAAAAAACACAAATGCCATATCCTTTTTCTTAAAAATCAATTTACTGTATATTTTTGATTCTAGAAATTCTTACTAAAAAGTAATTCCCATGCTCCCCATTTTCTTTAAAAGTGTTACCAGATACCAAGTTGAAAGACCAAACTGCTTGGTTAAAACCGGGCAATCGTTATTGTCAAAAGGAAGTAATTTGATTATTTTTCCTGAAATGATGGCAGGTTTTAATGCATGCCGGGCAACTCTATGGGCAGGATATCACATACATGTTTACAACTCTTTGCCATTGTGGAAACTAGAATTCAGAGGCAGTATCTAATTAGTCATGAAAAGTGACTGATACACGTAGCTTCATATCCATGCCTGTGTTTCAAACAATGGCTTTAGCTATGACCTTAAGTGGGTGTAGTGAATCCTGTTTGGAACACAAGCTGGGCTTTCCAAAAACTATGAAATCATTTTTGGTTGCATGCAATAAAATTTCGTGAAGATATTTTGTTAGGAAATTCAATTTTATTCTTGAAGCTATAAGAGAGAAAACTAAAATGTATGAAAAAGTCTGTACCTATGTTTATTACATACATTATTTATTCATTTATACCTGTTCTTAGCTCAATTGCTAAACATTTATTGTAACGGTCTGCTATTGAAGGAACTCCTGCATACCTAACTGTGCTTTGTGCCACAGCCTGGAGACGATGAAGCATTGCTGTTGTGCAGCTGCAGATTAATTCTTGGACAGATTTTTCTGCTTCACTACCTCTTTTGTAGGTGCCAAAAATAAGTGCTGATTGTGCCAAGTTGTGTCTTTATCACCTGTCAAAGATCTCAGTGCACTGTCGTATGGCATCTAAGGTACATATGCATTTATCCTTGCCTCTATTTTCTCATTGCGCTCTATTTATAAAGCTTTTTTTTCTTTCATTGGCCTTTGTCATCTGTTGTATGAAATAACCTTGAAGTCTATGGCAATGTTTCTATTAATATTTTTTTTTCTCATTTGCCTTTTCAAATGTGGTGACTTTTTAAAACCACCTAAAATTTTGAAATCAAAAAAATGAGTCTACATTATTTTCACTGCCACTTAGCTACCTTTTGCTTTTAGAGCTTATCAAAACACAGCTAAAGGAAAAAATTAAAATGAAGGAAAGAGTAAATTTTGGACCATCTCCAGAGTTCTTCCTAAAGCTCGAAGAGACAATGTTGGCCACTCCTGTGATTCATATTTTGGAAGTATTCTGACTCAGTGCAACTGGCAAATATTAAGTATATGCTTTTGTGGATTAAATCTTGGCTCTTGGTCCAACATGACTTAATCATCATTTGGATTGGCTTGCTTGTGAAACATCTAAATAAAGAAAAACACAGCATTATATGCAAAGATAAAAACCTCAGTAGCAGCGGTGGTTGTCTTTTTTAGTGACAGATTTAAAGAGGTTTTATTTGCATTTGTATTTGCAAATGGAATGAAAGATATAAATATATTTCATACCATAATTTTATAGAGATGCATCAGCCTTTTGCAATTATTTTCTGTATCCACATCACTAAAAAATATACTGTATAATATGATATCCCTGGCTTTCTAATATTCTGGGATTCACACATAAGCATTCTAAAAGTGAAAATCACTATTTTTTTGCAATAAATGACAGAAAGTCATTTTGATTATACAATTCAAACAGGGATAAAAATAAATAATACAAAAACTGAAGCTTTTTCTATTTTCTCAGGTCATTAACTTCTAATTTTCTAAGATGTTTGGTCACTATAAATGAATTAAAATATAATTTATATCTGGATAATTGGTAATATCAACGGTACTCTTCTGGGTTAAAAGTTAGTAGGTGAGATGAGATATATTCCTTTTTTCTACATTAGGGTAGAACACTAATTTTCCTGTTATGCATCAGGAAAGAAAATATTGACATACATTATTTTTGCTTCTATTTGCACACATATTAAATTGATATACTTTTTAATGAAGGCTAGATTTTAAATATTACAACCTATAATTGCAAAACTCAGCTGTCACTTAGAAAGTAGTTTCTATCAGGAATGACAAAGCAGAATTGGTACCAAAGCTTACCTGATTTTGATGAATATGTTTTGAAGGTTTGCTCTACTTACTCCACAGAGGACTGCCAGAAATAGAAGACTTGCACAATGTCCTATGGAGAAGGCTGCCAGAGAAGATGCTGGGCCAAGAGATTTCACCTGGCATGTGCCAATGACCAGGACATACACCCAGTGCACTTGCTATGTTTATTGAAATTAGAATCATGGCCTATGAACTACAGAAAGTGCAAGTATACAGTGATTTTAAAAACAAAATCTATACATATATGTGTGTGTGTGTGTATTTTGCGAGTTGTATCAATGTTATATTTTGCTATATTTGGTAATGATCAAAATTTTTCTTTCTTTGAATTAAGTCTCTTTGAAACATTCCTATTTCATTTCATACATTCGTGGTAGATTCCCATTTAGAAAAGAGAGCAATGGGAAACAAGCCCAAACCTGTATTTTGTATTCTAAGTGGTGTCCACCAAAGTCGGCTGGCTCCACCCACGAGGTGGTTCTTTTTTATTCATCGCCGTCACCTTGGAGGACTATAAGGCTCTTGCTGTATCCTTTCTACCTCTGGGCCCAAAGGTTGATTTAAGGCTTAGCTTATATTTCTTAGTCCAGGTTGTGATAACTTTGGAAATAAAACCCCTTCAAAACTTAGGACACTTCGAAGTTATTTTCTGCCAGCTAGTTTTATGCGCCAGTAACCACATCCAAAGTTTTTTCTAGACATAATTCTCAAGCATGATTTCTTTCTTTCATTCTCATTCCTTATTTTCCCCTTTCTCTCTCTTTGTCTCCTCCCCTTTCTACTCCTTTTTTCTCTCCTTTTAAATGACAGACAATTTTGAAAAAGTCTTTTTGAGGGGGAAGGTAACGACCTTAATCTGATCATCTGATCTTTGCTGCAAGACTCAGTACCTGGATCAACTGGGAAATATTACTGGGCCTTTGGCACTCAAGTTGTTTTTTTGAGTTTTACCTGCTACTTGACTTCTATCAGTCATCTTTTCCAAACTATCAAGCCCTTGATCACACCATAAAAGCCAGCCAATCATTGCCTGAGTTCATCTTTCTCTCGTAATGGTTTGTTGGAGGCAGCCACGTGTAACCAACACACATTCTGATTCTGTCCAGCCACTTCCTCTAAAATCGCAGGTCTAGTTGTCACATGGTCTTACTTCTAATGTCTCTCAGGCTTCCAATGTTTAAATGTTTCTAATGGTCAAGCAGAGGGCTCCAGCCATAAGGCCTATTGTATTTCTGTCCTTGCTATCTGTGGCCAACCCAATAAGATGGTGCTACACTTTCAGGTTTTTTCACACCAATTTACGTTTTATGGTAGTTAATGCTAGTTGGTGAAATGTCAGCTCCAATATTGCAATGAATCAACAAAATGGAACTTAATTGTCATGCATATAGAGTTCAGTTGACAGCAGGAAGGGGAAGGAGGGTTTTGTTTCTCATAGTCACTTAGTGACTCAGGTTTCTTCCAACTCCCAGAGTCTGTCTTTTCTGGATCTTGTGCATCTGTTTGAGAGATAGGGAGGTAAGTAAGGACAATACACGGGAGATTTTTATGACCCAGTATAAGAAATGACATGTATTTAAAAACTTTTTTTTATTTCCATTGGCTAAAATGCAGGCATATGGCCACACCTCACTGCAAGGAGGTCAATGTGTCCAGAGAAAAAGGAATGGGTTATATGTACAGTTAGTAAGTCTCTGATGCAAGTAACAATCAACCTATATTTTTTTAATTAGAGTTCAAATTATCTGTAAAATGTTTGTCTTTTAAGTCATAGATTTGTGATAAATCACTTTTCTTGAAAAGGTAAGGTGTTTTCTTGTCTATACCTTCAATGTTCCCTCATTACAATTAATCACTTAAAACAGAGGCAGGCAAGGTATGCCCCATGGGTTGGCAGCTTATCATGGTAAATAAAATTTTATTGATACTTAGCCTTTCCCATTTGTTTACATATTTTCTATGGCTGTTTTCACGACACAAAGAAAGTGTTGATTACTTCCAACAGAAATCTCACTTTAAGAAAAGCTTGGTGACCCCTGAAAAATTCAAAATCAGCTTTGTATATATCTACTTAGGACAATGAATGAAAAAATGCCGTTCTTTCCATAAATGATCTTTTTATTGATCTCAAGCCAATTTCAATAATATTTTATTTAAGGAAGTGAATGATGATTTACTTTTTTTTTTTAACTAGATGGCATCATTTTCAATACCTGATCATGAAAAATCAAATACTTCATGTAGGAAGTGGCATTTAATTATAAAATCAATGTGATTTTGGCAAACTTCCAGACATGAACGACCTTTCTATATCTTTCTCCACTTTATAAAGATGCAGTAAAATAGAGAAATATTTTTAAAATATACATTGCCATACTCGAAAGTGATGCTCAATATTTGGACAGTGAAAAATCTGGAATGTTCAATATATCATGGAATGTCAGTGAATTAGGGGTTTATATTATAATATGGGATTATATTTATATAATATCATGACATTATTTAATGATAATACCAAGTTTACATTGATTTTTTTTCAATCTCAGCATTCCAGTGTGTACACATCATCCTTAGTTTATAATTCTGAAAAATGACAGATCAATGTCACCACATGGGTAAGCTATTGAATGAGATGTGGGACCACGACATCTGACTCATATCCATTATGGTTTCCAATGTGACACAGCTATTTTCTGATGAACCAGTCTGTGGCTTTTCAGTTAATTTCCAAAATAGCCTCAACACTTCAATATGTTGTTGTTTTACCCTTTTTAGTCAAATGCTCTACCCCTGAGCTACGTCCCCACATTTTACCCATTGATAAAATGAAAAACTGCCTTTGCATTGAGCTAGGTGTTTTACATTCTTTTTTTCTGCTGTCCTCAACCCCAAGGCTGCAGCAAGAGTACTGGTCTGTGGCCTGTTAGGGACCAGGCTGCAGAGCTCCACCAGCCCCCAACCCTGTCCATGGAAAAATTGCCTTCCATGAAACTTAGGAAGGGAGGGCCCACAACAGGAGATGAGCGGCAGTTGAAGCTTCATCTGTATTTACAGCCACTGCTCCTCACTCTCATCATCGCTTGAGCTCCGCTTCCCCCTCACCTGTGGAAAAATTGTCTCCTATGAAACCGGTCTCTGGTGGCAAAAAGATTGGGCACCACTGTTAACAATATTTAACTTGTGCATCAATATCATATCATATTGATGAAAAATATCAAAGAGGCTAAGTAACTTTCCTAAACTTACGCAGAAAAAAGTTCTTAAATTTATCATTTTCATTGACTATAGTTTTTTGCACTAACAAGTGTTTTGAAGGAAACAAAGAAGAAAGTGTGATTTACGGATGGGTGGAGTGGGAGACCTACAAAATAGGATGAATGTACAAATACAAAGCCTCTCTGAAAAGGCGATAATTATGTTAACACCCAAAGCGAGGAGTCAGTTATGAGAAATTCTTTTTCTTTCACAACAGAAGTAATGGCAAGTGTCGAGACATTCAGAAGAGAAATAAGTGGTGTTCTTCCTATTTACTGAGCAATATTCTGGTTGTGATTTCTCTCTTCTGCTGTTAAACACATCTATTAAGTTCTTAATTTAAGGAATTTTACTTTTCGGCCCCAAATATTCATCTATTCCTTTTTAGATATCAAAGCTCTGGTAACATTTTTTAGCATTTCATCCATTTTCTGCCATTTTTTTAACATTTTAAAGTTACAGTAAAGTTTGTTTCTGATACCTCCAAAATCTTGATCACTGTAGTTTATTTCTATTCTCTATGCTTTTTCTCTAGGATTTTGATAATCTATATCTGTATCTTGTTATGCTTGGCAATTTTTAATTGGGTGGCAATCATTCTGTGTAAAATATTGTAGAGACTGTGAATGATGTCACCTTTCTTCGGGGAAAATTCAATATTTATCTGTTAGATGGGTGGCATATGGACAGATCACCTTGATTCAATTTAAGACAGATTTTTCTAGTCGGTTTCAGCTTTTGGAAGACTTAATCTACGTCTACTTCTGCCTGGCTCTTAGAACTACAGTATAAATTTCCAGTGGTCTCAAGTGAAATGCTGGTGTCTTTCATGTCTCCTCTTTTTTGGTGGACAGGAGGGTCCATTTCTTGTCACTATAAATTGTTAAAAAGCTCTGGTTAGTTTTTCAGCCTTTATCAACAATTTTCCTCCTGATTTCTTGACTTTTTGCCCCTTC
>RJWJ010032736.1:0-18342 GCA_004363605.1 Indri indri
ACCCCCATAATATTCTGAAATAAAAATAAATTAAAAAAAGAAAATGCAAAACAGGGATCCAGTTGGTAGCACAGTGCTTTTTTTTTTTTTTTTTTGTGACAGAGTCTCACTCTGTTGCCCGGGATAGAGTGCCGTGGCATCAGCCTAGCTCACAGCAACTTCAAACTCCTGGGCTTAAGCGATCCTTCTGCCTCAGCCTCCCGAGTAGCTGGGACTACAGGTATGCGCCACCATGCCCGGCTAATTTTTTCTATGTATTTTTAGTTGTCTGATTAATTTCTTTCTATTTTTAGTAGAGATGGGGTCTCGCTCTTATTCAGGCTGGTCTCAAACTCCTGAGCTCAAACGATCCTCCCGCCTCGGCCTCCCAGAGTACTAGGATTACAGGTGTGAGCCACCGTGCCCGGCCGGTAGCATAGTGTTTTTAAAGCTAACCCACATGAACCTTGAGTGAAAGAAATGTGTATTTAAAATATAACATTTAAAAAATAAATAAATATAACATTAAATGGAAAACTAGACAGATTGTTAAACTAGGAGGAAAATGTATCAGTATCATTTATTTCTGTCTCTTAGCTTTCAGACAATTCTTCTGCATCTTCAAAATAACAGTTCACTCATATATTAAGCAAAAAAAAGTGTCCTTAAATTAGGGTAAAAATAACATATGTGTAATCCGGAAAAGGAGTTATTCCTTCTAAAAAGATTAAAAATAAAGAATTGAAACATATTGTTTATTTATTCACTTATTCAACAAATTTTCAAAGACAGAGACTATATCAGAGGTTGCACACTGTGGGGAAAATAGATTTCACTGAAGTCATGCAACCAAGTCACTGACAAATAAACATACAAACACGAACAAAAATAGCAAGCCTTGAAGAAGAGGTAGAGGAATCAGTATCTCAATTTGCTACAGCATATTACATAAAATGTCCAGATTTCATCAAAAAATTATGAGACACACAAAGGAAAGGAAACTGCAGACCATACACAAGAGGGAAAAAAGCAGGTGACGGAATTAGCCTTTGAGAGTTCCCAGATGTTAGATCGGCAAAGACTTCAAAGCAGCTGTTATAAATATGTTCAAAGAATTAAAGTAAAATATGTTTAAAGGAGTAAAGAAAGGCATGATGTCAATGTCTCATCAAATAGTGAATATAAATAAAGAATAGAAAAAATATTTAAAGATAAAATGGCTGAAAGCTTCCCAAATTTGATGAAAAACATTAATCTACACATCCAAGATACTCAGTGCTTTCCAAGTAGGATAAATACAATGAAATACACACACAGACATACAGTAAAAGTTTAGAAAGATAAAATATTGAAAGTCTCAAGAAAAAAATGAGTTATCACAAACAAATGTTCTCCTGAAAGATTAGCAGATGACTTCTCATCAGAAATAATGGAGGCCAGAAGGCAGTGGGATGACATATTCACAGTACTCAGGGGGAAAAAAAATAACTGTCAAACAAAAATCTTATACCACCAAAACTATCTTTCAAAAACGAAGGCAAAATAAAGACATTACCAAACACACAAAAAAACTTAAGAAATTTGTTGCTAACAGACCTGTCTTACAGGAATTACAAAAGGAAGTTCTTCAGACTGAAAGCGAGTAAAGCCAAATAATAATTTTGTACACACACACACACACACACACACACACACACACACTGTGCTGCGTGCTGGCAAAGGTGATTATGCGGGTAACTACAAAAGACATTATAATTGCATATTTCTTCTTCTTTCTTCTCGTGACTGATTTTGAAAGCAATTGTATAAAAATGCACTTAATTGTATTGTTGGGCCTATAACCTATAGAAATGAAATATGTTTGCCAATAAAAGCACAAAGGAAGTGAGTGGGAGCAAAGCAGTATTGGAGTAAGAAAATAACACTAGATGGTAACTCAAATCCACAGGAATATCTGAAGTGAACAAAAATTGTAAACATGAAGGTTAATGTAGCAAACCATATAAATATATACAGTCATGTGTTGCTTAATGATGGGGATACATTCTGAGAAACGCATCATTAGGCAGTGCTATCATTGTGTGAACATGATAGAGTGTGCTTATACAAACCTAGATGATACAGCCTACTACACACCTAGGCTATATGGCATAGCCTACTGCTCCTAGGCTACCATCTTAGTCCATTTTTGTTGCTATAAGGAAATGCCTGAGGCTGGGTAATTTATAAACAGAAAGGGTTTATTTGGATCACAGTTCTGCAGCCTTCACAAGAAGCATATTGCCAACATCTGCTTCAGGTGAGGGCCTCAAACTGCTTCCACTCATGGCGGAAGGCAAATGAGAGCCAGCATGTGCAGAGATCACATGGTGAGAGAGGAAGAAAGCTAGAGCAGAGGGCATTGCCAGGCTCTTTAAAACAACCAGCTCTGGCAGGAACTAATAAAGTGAGAACTCACTCATTAATGTGAGGACAGCACCACGCCATTCATGAGGGACCCGTCCCCGTGATTCAAACGCCTCCCAGTTAGGCCTCCACCTCCAACACTGGGCATCAAATTTCAACATGAGATTTGAAGGAGTCAAACAGCAGCTACAAACCTGGACAACATGATACTGTACTGAATACTATAAGCAATTATAACACAGTCATAACTATTTGTATATCTAAACATAGAAAAGGCACAGTGAAAGTATGGTATAAATGATAAAAAGTGGTACCCCTATCTATATAAGGGCACTTACCAGGAATGGGGCTTGCAGAACTGGAAGTTGTTCTGGATGAGTCAGTGAGTGAGTGGTGAGTGATTTTGAAGGCCAAGGATGTCACTGTACACTGCTGTAGACTTTATGAACACTGTACAGTATACTTAGATAGCACCAAATGTATAAAACAATATTTTTCTTTCTTCGGTAATAAATTAGGCTGGGTGTGGTGGCTCACACCTGTAATCCCATCCCTTTGGGAGGCCAAGGCAGGAAGATTGCTCGAGGCCAGGAGTTTGAGATCAGCCTGGGCAACACAGCTGGATCCCCATATCTACAAAAAAATAAGAAAAATTATCCAGGTGTGGTATGCACCTGTAGTCCCACATGCCCAGGAGGCTGAGGCGCTAGGATAGCTGAGCCAAGGAGTTGGAGGCTGCAATGGGCTCTGGTTGTGTCACTGCACTCTAGCCTGGGTGACAGTGTAAGATCCTGTCTCTAAAATAATTTTTTTGATTAATTAACTTAGCTTACTGTAGCTTTTTCACTTTATCACCTTTTTAATTTTTTTTTTTAACTTTTTGGCTCATGTAATAACACAGCTTAAAACACAAACAGATCATACAGCCATACAAAAATATTTTCTTTCTTTTTATCCTTAGTCTAGAAGCTTTTTTATGTCTTTAATTTTTTTTTTTAACTTTTTAAACTGTTTTGTTAAAAACTCAGACACAAACACACGTATTAGCCTAGGCCTACATAGGGTCAGGACTATCAGTGTCACTATCTTCCACCTCGACACCTCCGTGGAGCTGTCACCTCCTACCATGAGAATGCCTTCTTCCAAAATACCTCCGAAAGGATCTGCCTGAGCCTTTTATTGGGGAGGAGTCACTGTTTTCAGAAATACGTCCACCATGGTTTGCTTAGTTCATTTCTTTTTCTCATCATAGATTTGCTTGTATCCAGATAATGCACCATGAACATTTCTCTTTATTAATAAAAACTTTTTGGTTTTGGGGGTTCATGTTTTCAAACTTTTTCCAAAGCTTGTTGAGGTCTGCAAAAGCTTCTACTGCACCCTTCGCTGTGAATTTTCTTGGTTTTTTTTCTTCTTTATCTTCTTCTGCAGTTTTCTTTTTCTCTTGCCCCTTCTTTAGCCATGTGCTCCTGTTCTAGTTCCAACAACTCCTCATTAGCTGATTCCTCCAGAACCACCTCTAAGAGCTTCTCAGTGTCATCCTCACCCACAGAGTTGTTGGCTATCTCAACCACAGCCATGCTGATTTTTGCAACTTCCTCACCCTTGGCAAATATTTCGAAGTCATGGATGAACCTCTTCAGTGTCTTCCTTCAGATACCATTCATACACTCCTTGTGACATCACCCAAGCCCAAGCAAGGTTCTTGCTGGAGTCATGGATGCTGTCACCTTCTAGAATTGCATCAGTGTCTTTATCAGCTGCAGAAATAGCCCGGGCCAAGGTCCTCCTCAGGAACCAGGCGTTAAAAGCTACTGTCACGTCTTGATCCATTGATTAGGTCAAATAAGCGGAGTTTGGAGGGAGAAACACCACTTTGATTTTGGGATGAAGATCACCAATAAAAGGAGGATGTGTGGGAACATTGTCAACAATAAACAAAATCATCAAAGATGTGTATTCTCCAAAGAGGACTTCTCCATTCCACGGGAACAGCGATTCCGGAGGGCACCTGGGAGGAGCTGGGTCATCCCTGACTTGTCACTGCTCCTGTAGTGCACCGGCAGCGTGTGCTTCTTCACATGCACAGGGGCCCCGGGGTTCGCACTGTGCCAGATCACTGAGGATTTCAATTTGTAGCCTACAACATTGCCCCAAGCAAGACTGATGTCCTGTCCTCAAATGCCTTGAAACCTGGCATTCACTTGGCCTCCCTATGGATAAAAGTCCTTTCAGGCATCTGTATCCAGAATAGGAAATTTTTATCCATATTGAAGATTTGCTTTGGCAAGTAATTCTCCTCCACAATCAGCGTATCTAGTTTCCAAAAATTCTTCAGCTGCCTTCACGTCAGCACTCACAGACTCACCACTCACTTTCACATTATGTAATAGATAACAATTCTTGAATCCTTTAAACCATCCAGAGCTGGCAGTAAATTCAACATGATAGTCAGGTCCACCCTTTTCTTTCAACATAGCAAATAAACGTTTTGCTTTGGCTGCGATTGTCAACTTCTATGTCTAGTCTTCAATCCAGGTCATTAGAATTTTCTCCATATCTAATATGGGCTCTTCTTGAATTTTTGTTAGTCTCATTGCCTTCAATGAAGTAGATACCTTAACAGTTTTCATTACTTTGTTTTTGTTCTTCAAGATTGTAGCTATGGTGGAGGGGGACATGCCTGACTGGCAAGCAATAACCATCACTGATTTTCCACCTTCATAGTCCATAATCACTTTTAATTTTGTTTCCAGGTCAATTACTTGACGGGACCTCTTACTGGTAACATTAGCAGTGCATTTTGTACACTTGGGGGCCATGATAAACAAAACAACATGAAATTAAATCATGCACAAGAGAAAATGATACAACCAAGAGACACTGTAAACATGAGATGGGTGAGATTGCTACTGGTGAAACACAGAATAGTGTTTTACGGTAAACTTTTTTTGTAAATAGAAGGAATACACTCTAAAACAATGAGAAAAATTATAGTATAGTAAATATTAATACATAAACCAGTAACATAGTCATTTTTTATTATCAAGTATTATGTATTTTATATAATTGTATTGCTATACTTTTACATGACCAGCAGTGCAATAGGTTATATTAGACCAATTAGGTCATTTAGACTAGCATCACCACAAATATGTGAGTAATACCCTGTGCTATGGTGTTGCAAAGGCTACAGTGTCACCAGGTGACAGAAATTTTTCAGCTCCATTACGGGACCACTGTTGTGTATGTTGTCTGTCATTGACTGAAACGTCATTATACAGTATGTGAGTGTGCATGCTTTTTTCTTCTCTCAATATCTTTAAAATAAATAACATTATATAAAGCAATTATTAGAACAATGTATTATATATAAAACATACAAACACAGAAGAGGGAATAGAGTTATATAGAAGAAGCATTAGCTGAAATAGATTTTGATAAGTTAACATGTGTGCTGTTAGACCTAGAACAACCACCAAGAAAATAACTTAAAAATATACAGTGAAAAAACTTACTGAAGGGATTAAAATTACACTAAAAATGTTCACTTACTGTAAATAAAAGCAATAAAGAAGGAACAGAAGAGCAAAAAAGAAACATGAGACATATGAAAAGCAAAAATTATGATGACAGACAGAAGTCCAATTATATCAATGATAACATTACCAAATTAAACAATCCAAACTAAAGTGAGTATGGCCAGACTGGGTAAACAAACAAGATGCAACCATATGCTACCTACAGGTGACATATTTTAAACTCAAAGATACACATAGTTTGAAAGTAAAAGGAAAGGAAAATATATCATGCAAACAGCAACCATACAAAAGCTACAGTAGCTATTCAAATATTAGACAAAATAGACTTTTTAAAAAAAATGTTACTAGTGATATAGAGTGACATTTTATAAAGGGAAAAAGAGGTCAATCCATCAGGAAGCTATAACACATGTGCATCTAACAACAAAGCACCAAATTGTATGAAGTAAAAAATGGCAGAATTGAAGGGACAAATAGATAATTCAACAATAGTAGTTGAAGGCTGCAATATTCCTATTTCTAGTAATGAAGAGAGCAACTACACAGAAGACCAACAAAGAAGTAGAAGACTTGAATAACTCTGTAAACTGACTAGACCTGACAGACATATACAGAACTCTCACCCAGCAACAGCAGGTGGCACATTCTTCTCATGGAACATGTTTTTTGAGCATAAAGCATGTACAAGGCCATAAATCCAGCCTCAAACGTTTACAAGGATTGAAGTTGTACAAAGCATCATCTCTAATCACAATTTAATTAGAAATTAATAACTGAAAGAAATTTGGAAAATTCCCAAATAACATGGAAATTAAGCAACATTCTTCTAAATAGTCAGTGGATCAAATGAGAAATCACAGGAGAAATTAGAGAATACTTTGAAATGAATAAAAATGAAGACCCAACTATCAAAATTGGTTGGATAAAGCCAAAGCCATGCTTAACTAGAAGGAAATTTATAGCTATAAGTGCCCACAATAAAAAGGAAGAGAGATCTCAAGTTAATAATTTAAATCTCCAACTTCAGATATCGGGCAAAAAAAGAGTAAACTAAAACCAAAGCAAGCAGAAGGAAGAAAATAATAAGGATTATAATGGAAATGTTTTAAATGGAGACAAGAAAAACAAAGTAAAAATAACCCCAGAAGTTGGCTCTTTAAAAGATCAATGAAATTATAAGGCCCTTAGATAGACTCACCAAGAAAAAAGAAAGAAGACTCAAATTACTAAAATTAGAAATGAAAGAGGGGACATTACTACTGACCTTACAGAGATAAAAAGGATTATAAGGGAATACTATGAACAAATGTATGCCAACAAATTAGATAACCTAGATGAAATGGAAAAATTCATGGAAAAACAAAAACTATCAAAACTGACTCAAGAAGAAATAGAAAATCTGGATAGACTTACAACAAACAAAGAGAATTTGGTAATCAAACAATTTTCCACAAAGAAAGTCTAGGATCGTATGGCTTCACTTGTGAATTCTACCAAATGTTTAAAGAAAAATTAATACTGATCCTTCACAAACATTTCCAAAAAATAGAATAGGGGAGAATACTTCCTAATTCATGCTATGTGACCAATATTACCCTGATACCAAAGCCAGACAGAGATAGTAGGTAAAAAGTGCAGACCAATGTCTCTTATGACCTTAGTCCAAAAAAATCCTCAATAAAATATTTATGAATTGAATTTATTAATGTAAAATATAATTATACAACACAACCAAGTGGGATATCATCAAAACCGAAACTGTATACTTGAATAAACAGCATCGATAAAGTGAAGAGACAACCCACAAATGGAAGAAATAGTCACAAATTCTAGGTGACTTGTATCCAGAATATATAAGGAACTCCTACCACTTGATAACGAAAGACAAATAAGTTAATTAAAAATGGGCAAAGGACTTGAATAGACAGATGTTTCTCCAAAGAAGATATAAAATGGTCAATAAGCACATGAAAAGATCCTGAAAATCATTCACCATCAAGAAAATGCAAATCAAACCCACAATGAAATATTGCTTTATATCTACTAGGTGATAAAACTGGGAACATCTAAATAAGTGAAATATATTTTATCAGTGTCAATATCTTGGTTGTGATGTTATACTGTAGTTCAGCATGGTGTTGCAATTGGAGAAGACTAGGTAAAGGTACACAGCATCTCTATTATTTCTTACAACTGCATGTGACTCTACAGTTATCTTAAAACAAAATGGTTAATTTTTTTAAAATTCACAAAATGTCAGGCATTGAGTTATGTTCTGGGGATACACCCAGAAAAGGAATCTGCAAAGATTTCTACTGTCTTGAAACTGATACTCCTGTGGAGGATATACATAATTAATAAATCAACAAATAAGCAAATAAATACAATTCATCATATTTATTTCCATAGAGAAAATTAAATGGAGTAATATAAAAAAGAGAAATGAATTTGAAGAAGCAGATCTAGTCAGTTGGTCAGAAAAGATTCCAGTCCTGTAAAGATCCAAATTAAGAATTTATTTTGAAGGAAAATCCAACAGTACTTAGTTATGGTTTGGGGGGTTGTTTGTTTATCTGTTTTGAGTTTGGTTGGAATATTTTTAGTTGAGTGACCAAGTGGCACCATTTCATAAACTACAGGAGAATGGAACAGAGACACTTCCGGGAATAGGGGCAAATCCAGAGTGCAGATTGGATGTGTTAAGCAGTAGTGGATGTATTTGATACCTTAGTGAATACGTGAGGTAGGCAAATGGCTGTACAAGACTAACGTTCATTGGGAAGCTTGAGAGTGTGCAGATTCCCATGGGATTCAGTCATGTGCCTGCACTAACATGCATTGCCGTGAAATAGGATGAGATGACAAAGGGAATAACTATAGATTTAGTGAAGGTGTTAGGGGCCAAGCTGTGGGTAATTCAACACTTAAGAGATTAATAATTATGGCCAAAGAAGTAGTAGGAAGAAAACCAATAGAATAAACCAATAGACAAGAAAATAAGGTGTATAAAGAATGAAGAGAGAGTCAATTGTATCAAATGTTTCTGAGAAATCAAAAATGATTAGAACAAAGTGCCCATTGGATTTGGTGAGGTGGGTGTTAATGGAAACCTTGATAACCTTGATAACCTTGATAATGAGGACAGAGATGACTTAAGGAAATGATATCCAATACAGATAATATTTTAGGAAGCTGTACGGTGTAGGAGAGCAGGAGAAATGGTTTGCTAGCTGGAGAGTGATATTTTTTCCCGCTCTGTTCTAATGTTCAGGAACAAGTGAGGAGGATGCAGCCCACTGGGCTTAACCAAGTGTGGGTTTCAACCAGTGAAGTGCAATTGAGAGAGTACTAGGTAAGGTACTTAAAGGTACTTGAAGGGTTACAGAATGTAGTCTTGGTGGTTAGAGAAGTGAAGATTCCAGAGAGCACAGTTAGAAGGGAAAAAAGAGTCTCAGAATCAACAAACTGGCATTCTCGATGCAATAGTTACTGGAGTGAGTGAAGGAAACAAAGTAGACAAATAGAAAGTGGTGATCAGGGGGAGGGATATTTGAAATTGGGATTTCAGAGGGGGTTTGTTATTGGTGTTGAAAAGGGATGAACATGGGAAGAGTTGCTGCGGCACTGTGAAGGAAAAGGTCATTGTTAGTGAGGATATCAGATCCCAAGATTCCAAGGTGCTAGACCACCATCCAGGGGGACAGATATTAAAGACCAAGTAATGGGCACAATTGGGGTAAGAGGAAGATGGTGAGTCAAAGAGGAAGACAAAGAATCAATGAATGAGTGGGAGGGAGGAGATGGTGGCTGTGAGCAGTCTGAGCAGATTGCAAGAGCTTCTCAGAAGAAACAGTGTGGACGTGGCAATGCAGGGCAAGGAAGACACATTCGTCCTCAGACGACCCAAGGGAGAACACAGCCTGCCCTTGAGTGTCTGCTCCACAGGACCCTTCAGAAAGGTCTGGGAGGCATGGAAAAGTGAGATCGAGGGAGGGAAATTTGAAAGGGTGAAAGTATGTGTGATACAGAGTAACAGGGAAATAAGAATTGAGATGATGGATGTCTGGGAAGCTTGGCTTTCCATGGGCCCCAGAGATGTGAGGAAGGATGGGAGCAATGCTTAAAAATGGAGGCAGCTAGTATGAGCTGTAGTCCAGAGGATTTAGGCCCCTGCTACTGTGAGAGTCCTGAACTTGCTACCATGTTTTTATCAAAAGGTACCATTTAGGTTTCCCACAAGTGACTGTATGAACCACTATAGTCTTTCCATAAGAAACATGGAACTGAGTAGACAGTCTGACGCTGGGCAGAGCCGAGTACAACCTGAGATAAGAGACGGTCTCTCGGAAATGGTGACAAAGACAAAATTTAAGTTCCCCAGTATGTCTCCAGTGTCTAAGAGAGAGCCTGGCAGAGGATAAAGACTCGGAAATGAACAAATTCGTTACAGGTGCTCCTCACCTGACAATGGGGCTATGTCCCCATAAACCCAACGTAAGCCAAAAACTAATAAGTGTAACCGTAGTAAGTTGGGGACCATCTGTAATTAATTAAGATTTCAGGAATAATCAAATATGTGAAAACTCTGCCTCAAAAGAGAGATCGGGGTATCAAACCCTTGTCAGGATGCCATCCAGTGAGGAAGGGTCACCAAGTGTACTGTGGGGCAACTCTGTTGCTTTTAGAGCCCACGGAGAGGGTGTGGTTCTTTAGCGGTGAAAATGTTTTCATTACTGTTGATCTGTTTGCTGTTATTTTGAGCCTTTTGATCCATTCAAGTGTACCCCATCACCTCCCCGAAAAATTCCAGTACTCCAACATGTGGTTCCAAGAAGAAACCCCTGAGATTGAATACAACCTGTGACTTCTGATTAGAATAACCCTCTATAGATAATTTATATACCCAGCATGTGGTCCACTAAGGGCCATCTGCTTTCCATATGCCAAATATTTCTTTCCTAGGGAAAAGAAAAATTGTGATGCTAAATTGATCATGCTCCTGGTTATCTCTTATTATTTTGGTTACATGACATCGCGCTCTCAAAACAAACTTAATTTTCATCACATAGAATAAAAAATACCAGCCACACTGATCTATTAGGAAGCAGGTAGGTTGCACAAAATCAAATGGCAATATATTGCTGCCGCTCTGAAAAAGAATTGCTACTCTAGAGAATACTCCCTTCCTAAATGGCTATAAAGGCCCCATGCTCCAGAAAAGCTAGAAGAGGAATTACCTCCCAGCTTGTGCATTCATTTTTATGGCTGCAATTGATTGTTCCTCCCACTCCTGCCTACAACACACCCCAGTGCCCGTCAATTCCCAGACCTAATCCTACACCAGTCTCCAAAGTCCCAGCTGGGCCAGTTTGCTGAAATGGCATGGCACGGTTGGCTTTTGCCAGGCATCTAAGTCAAGAATTATAAAGTGAATGAGTCTATCTGTCTTTATAAGTGTATTGTGAACTTTATAGTTTAATATTAAACTTGCATCATAAAAAATGGCTCATAAATGACTAATAAAAGGCTAGTTTACAGCTTATAAAGTGCATCAGTACCTTATATGGGTTTGCTTCAGAAGATTTATGTGCAAGCTTTTTGTCTCTTGGTTAAAGATGATTTCTTCCTCAAAAAAAAAGTATTAAAAATACCTATTGAAAAATAACCCTTTGGTTGAATTCTGTGTGGTACCAAATTTGAGGCCTCCAAGAAATTCAAACCCTATGTGCTGCTGTTCATTAATGTCACAGGAAATGTCTGGGGTTCCATAATGGGCACAGCCACCAGACAGGCCCATGGTGGGTGGCACAGCAAGGTCTCCTTGGGAGGTGCAGCTAAATTGGCAGGAACCCTAAGACTGAGTGAGGGCTACAGTACCCTTGGTCTGAAACCGTGAGTCAGTGCCAGTTCTGAGGGCACCAAGAGCTTATGAAAACAGCTGAAAGGCCCACATGCCAACCCTTAAGCCACAGAGAGTCGGTGGACTTCCCTCAAAAGCCCTTGGAGACGCCTTTAATGAGTTTCGAGAAAGGAAACAGCTCCTTCTTCCTGCCTCACTCACTGTCTCTTTCGCTTAATGCATTCGTGATATATGTGCCTGCAATTCACTCGCTCCCTCCACCCTATTTCACTTTTTAGTACCCGTTGCACGTTTTATCCAGGTTTATATACTTCATTATGTTCTCTGCTGTCACTTCCCTTATTTCATTTTTGATTTTTATTTTCAACTCGGCAGCCGGCAGCTACATTGCCACTGTCTTCCTCCAGCTTCCTCAAACCCCTGTGTGCTGCCAGAGGCCCGGGTTTTCCATTGTGAATTGACATCTCACTCTCTGAGACACTGCCAAGGAGGCAGAGTTCTGTGATGCACTGCTCTGGGCATCAGGGTAGGAAACCTGAGTACCCACATTGGTCATGCCATTAAGTAGCTGTGACACTTTGGGATATTTAATTGACTTGCGAGCAGGTCAAATGCAAAAGGGAAAATGATTGAATGAAATGATCCCCAAGGTGCTGAACAACTCTCAGATGCTGCCTGGTCTACAAAATGTGGATAACAGCTTTTCTGCTTTCCACCTAAGATTGTTATTAGGACTAAATGAGATTACGGCAGTCAAAGGGCTTTGAATATTATAATGCTTTTTCCAAACCTACATGATTACATTAATTATTAAAGGGTGATTTCAGTGCCTTCTTTGTCAACATATTATTTTTTTATATATCTCAAGATACCCCCTTCCTTTTTTCAAGAGTGCATTCTCATGTTTTCTCAAGAGAGGCATTTAATCATCCTTGCAACCACAGGCATTTATAAAGCTAGGTGCCAGAGAGAGATCAAAGAAATAAAGAGGGAAGATTCCACCCTTACTCAGCTTTCTAAGTCTGGGACACCCAGCTATGGCATAAGAAAAAGCTCCCCGTGGGACAGAATTTTTCTGAGTCCTGCAAGACTTAAGCTTCCTCTTAGAGGTGGAAGTGGTTCCTCATAATCCTAAAGTAGCATCAAATAGGTTTTAATTTTAGAGATTTGGAATGTGAGGCGTTTCTCTTTAATAAGGCACTTTAGCTGTGCCAAATATCGGTGACTAGAGCTGTTTATGCCCTCTAGGGAGCAATAAGAACTCAGGACCTTCAACATCTTCATTTCGAGATGTGGAAGGAAAGACAACCCTTATAATCGACTGTAGCAATTACAAAATTGGGGTGCTACTTGGGTCACATTCTTTGTTGTCTTTGAGTTGAAGAACTTCTCCTTCCCCCAACAACAACAGCAACTGTAGCTCAGATAAAAGTTTCATAACCCTAGCCCTCTGAGAATTGTCAGTGTGGGAAGACATTCGTCCAAGGTGAGCCAGTTGATTTCTTTCCTGGGATTCATTTACCTGAATCTAAGAAGAGAGACAGAGCTTTCTTCTGCTGATAATGAAGCTGGAAAGATGATATACAATGGAAAGAAGGTTTTGGTGGCCTGGAGTCCCAGTATCTAGATATCTCCAGTTTTTCTCCAGCCATTCTAGACTGTAGGAGCAAATAACTTTTCCATTTCACTTCAGGCAGGGGCACTGGGTTTCTGGCACTTATGATCAAAAACCTCCCCACTAATATATCATGACCTCACAATGCTTCAGGGGACAGGCCTCAGTCTACTTTCCCCAATTCATTTCTATTTTATTTTATTTTTTTAGAGACAGTGTCTCACTTTGTTGCCCAGGCTAGACTGCAGTGACATCATCATATCTCACGGCAGCCTCCAACTCCTGGGCTCAAGTGATCCTCCTGCTTCAGCCTCCTGAGTAGCTGGGACTACGGGTGCATATCACTATGCCTGGCCAATTTCAAAAAGAAAAACAAATTTTGTAGAAATGGGGGTCTCTCTATGTTGCCCAGGGTGGTCTTAAACTCCTGGCCTCAAGTAATCCTCTCAGTTCAGCCTCCCAAAGCAACTAAACTCCCAACTAAACTCTCATCACAGAGAATCACTGCTTGTGATTTCCCCAATCCCACCCTGCCTTTTCACAACTCCACATGTTTGCATATTCTCTTTCCTCTGTCTAGAACGTGCTTTCCTGATTTGTCTATCTGGAAACCTTCAACTCTTCCCTGAAGGTTCAAATGCTATTGCCAATCTAAAGTCTCTCGCTACTACAAAATTGTTTAAATATCCAGTGAACACTCTCAACATGGTTAGCACTGAGTTGGACCCAGAGGCAGCACGCAAAAACTTGTAGGACTAAGAGACACTGCCACTGTCATCAAGGAGTTAACTGTCTAGTTGAGGAATGAGATTAATTCCATGAAACAATATGAGAGAATGTACAATCAAGCCCCAATTTGGGCAGTAACAGCTTTTAAATGCCAAAGGAGTTGAGAAAAAGAGAAAATCCATCACAGCTGATTCTGCAAAAACTCCAACTCATGGCTCACATGTATATAGCAGCTGAAAATAGTATGCTCTCACCAATTGTACTGCCACCAGCAAATTATTGAAATTTTCTCCCTACCAAGGAGGAAAGAGAAAAGAATAGGGAAGGATAGGAAGAGACAGGATCGTAAACATGCTCACCAAGGAGGGAAACGGTGGAAATGCAAATGAGGTCATCCAAGTTTGCTTCACCTCTTTCATGGAGCAATCCCACTTCTTGGTGTTTATCCTAGAGGAATATTCTGAATGCACAAGGAGTCAGCATTGTTAATAACAGAGAGAAACTGCCAACAAATCCATCAGCAGCAAACTGGTTGAACACACTTTGTTATGGCCATACTGTGAAATCCTATCACAGCCTTTAAAAGAGAATGTTGTGTTTCTTTTATGTACTGCCATGGAAAGACCATCAAAATCTATTATTAGACAGAAAAAATAGCAAATTGTAGAGGCATCCTTATGATATGATCACATTCATATAAAACACACAGGCAGAAAATACTATACCTCTGTACAATCAGTCATTCATTCATTCATACACTCAACAAATATCTGTTGCGTTCCAATGCTGTGCCATGCAATATCCTGGGTGTTGGAGAATCCACAATGAACAAAACAGCAAAAGTCCTTCCCCTCCCAGAGCTTCGATTGTTGTAGGAGGAGACAGACATGAAGCCAACAAGCAAGTAAAACATGCAGTTTATCAACTGATAGTAAGCGCGGTGGAGGAAAACACAGCATGGTGAGAGGAAGAAGGAGTGTCATGGAGGAGACATTGCAATGTTAAGCAATGTGGTGAGAGAGGGCAGAGACCTGAAGGGGCGAGGGCCGTGCAGATATATGTAGAAAGAACATTCCGGGCTAAGGGACCAGCCAGGGCCACGAGCACAGTACAGAGGACGGGGCAGAGTGAGGAAAGAGGGAGTGTGGAGGATGTTAGACAGAGGTAGTGGGGCCATTCGGAAGACTTCCACTTTGACCTTGAATGAGACAAGGAGCCCTTGCAGGGCTGGGCAGAGACAGGAGGTGAAGTGAGTTCTGTTTCACTGGGGGACCACTCTGCCTGCTGTGCTGAGAATAGATTACCAAAGAGCAGAGGGGGAAGCAGGAAAATCATTTAGGAGCCTATTAAAATGATCCAGCAACAAATGCTGGTGCCTGGGGCCGGGATGGATCCGGATGATGGCAGGGAATGGGTGAGAAGTGGTTGAATTCTGGCTGCATTTAGCAAACAGAGCCAACAGGATTTAGCAACGGAGTGGGGTGTGGAGTGTGAAAAAAGAGATTGTTTTCTTCTTGTTCAAAACAACTGAAAGAATAAGAAAGTAACAGCTGACATGGAGGAGTCTATGGGGGGAACATGTTTAGGGGAAGACATATATATATATATATATATATATATATATATATATATATATACGATGAGAATGTAAGTGTGTGGATAACTGATATGCGTTTTCCCTCTATCCACCCATCTCCTTTCTTCTATTCCAAACTGCTGGCTGAGCTCTGGAATTCCTAGACCCATGGGTTTATATAGGGCAGAGACAGAAGTAGCCTGAAATCCAGGAATCCTTCTTGTTCTGGAAGATACTTCTCGAACCTCACGGAGGAAATGGTGCTGGGTCTTTAAACAGAAGAACAAGGAAAATCTCTTGAGGGTGAAGAGTTCTAGAAAGGACACTTCCCTCAGGCTGAGTAGAGAGACAGTGGTCTGAGGTTTTTGGGTAGAGATCCAGGTCCCATTCTCTGTCAGTCCTGCTAATAAGGCAGAAGAAAGTTGGACAGGTGGCTGCACGGCCTGGCCCTTGGGCTCTACGTCCATAGCCTACACAGAATTTTCTCCTCTGTGCAGCGCAGCATGCTGCAGAGAGATCCCTAATTTAGGAAAACCATGCAGGTAGGGATAAGGGACGTCTGAGGAGTAACTTGTGGGGACCAATGACCAAGACCCCACAGGCACCTGTCAAATCATAGCACTGCATAAGACCCATCACTTGGCCAAAAACAATGGCAGAACTCCCAAATGCCTGAACTTAAATTTTCTGTCGGCTTGACAGAGCTGGGAGCTTGGAATCATTATTGCACTGAATTATGGAAAATGAAGAGCATGATATTTCATGCACGTCTGTTTGCATGGTTAGATTTATGCCTGTCAGACAAGAAAACGCATATCAAAGGGTACAAAAGAACACAGCCCATACTGACAAGGAGGCCCCCCACCTGATTGGAGAGTGGGATCAGGTGTGTCCTGTGAAGAGGTCCTTTTCCTCTTTACTCTGTGAGTTCTGTGTTGTTGACTATTTTCCCACAAAAATACACCTGTGGCAAAAGCTGGCAAAGACCCCTTTTCCTCTCTTGTAATAATTCTTTTGTTACCACATTTGCTATACAGACAGACTTTATCCCCTGCAGTAATAAAAGATTTCTCAAGAAAGGGAATATAAATTTATTTTTTTAAATAAATGAACCTATATTTTAAATACACCAGGTAAAATAACTCAATAAAGAAATTTCACTAAAGCCACTTGTCAAGTGAACCAGCATCATACACACACATACCTCCAGCAAATCTGATTTAGAAAATCCATCTGCTTTGTACAGCAGATTATATTTAAGTACACCGTGCTTTCAGACATAGAGATTTATCTCCACAATAGCTCTCTTATAAAATCACCTTGTTCCAGAGACTAAGAATCTTGAATGGGAAAGAAAGACATGTCATTTGACTGCGATTCGTTACTGTAGGAGGGAGATCAATGGAATACAAGTGTCTTCAAGGAAAGAAGGCCTGTCTCCAAGCATCTGCCTTGCTAAGTAAAGCCATGAAGCCTGCGATTTCCTTGGGCCATTCATGGAGGGAGTGATCAATGAACTCAGCCTTACAGAGTCCTGACAGATGACTCCACAGTCCTGACATGGCCCCAAGGATCCTGGGGAGTCCTCCCAGGCTCACAGACCCCATGTGCAGCACGAGTTTGGAGTAGGAAGAGCTACAGTCCCCCAAAACTCCTAGAGCCACCATCTGCATCAATAAGTCAAACTCCTGGCCAACTTCACTCGGCTTCTGTTACAGGCGGTTAGGTGTACAACCTGCCTCCTGCCTGGCTGTTGACCCTCATCTGGGAAGCTGCTTTGTGCCCGAATTGGCCTTAATCAAGTTTTCTTAAAAGAAATCATTCAAATTGCTTGAAAGAACATAGGACCAGGTGTTGCAAACACCTGGCTGTCCTGGTGTGGCTGAGGAATCTGCCTCCTGTCTTGTCTTCCACAAGGCCCTTCCGAGAGGAACTCCGATCCAGCAAGTCTCAGCCCAAAAGAAATTAAGTCCCTCCTAAAAGAACAAGCAGGCCAGTGTTCCCTGCTGTGGCTGCAGGGGTGCGCCCTCCCTGTGGATTGCAAAGCATCTTCCCTCTCCGTGTCCCCCTCCCAACAAATCCCTTTCCTGTGCTTAAGCCATTCAGGTAGAGAATGATCAATGAATTCAGCCTCGCCAGGTCTTCCCATCACAACTACACCCACAGTCGGCTGCGTAACCTGTAGCGTTTAGTGAAAAATGAAAACTTGGGGCCCCTTGTTCAAAAATTATTAAGAATTTAACATGAATTAAAAATTGTTAAGAATTTCAGGACAGCATCAGCAGGGCATTAAACCAAGCCCAGAGCCCTCATGGGGCCCTGTGACACTGCCTCAGTCCAAGCCCGTGAAGCTGGCCCTGCCTACCCCTTCTACATAAGGCCCAAGGCCAAACTCCATTCAGGAAAATAACAGCAATGCTTCCCGAAGTTTCCTCCAAAAGATAGTGGGCCCTGGGCCAGGCAAGAGGAGGGTCACCCAGGTCTGCCAAGGATGCAAGCGGTGAGGCAGACGCAGGGTGTCCCTGGAGACAATGCCACGTGTAGGGAGGGAGAAGGACAAATGGCTAAGAAGGGAACATTCCAGGTCATAAGGGGGAAAAGATCACTTGGGGATTCATTGTAGGAGTTTAAGGAG
>RJWJ010032737.1:0-18348 GCA_004363605.1 Indri indri
GATGTTCTTAAATTTTAAAATTTAGGTTTTAACATCCACATAAGCACCATTTCTCAGAGAAAAGGAATTTTCAGAATCTCTTCTGTAGAGAAACGTGATTATTGCTTTACTCTCCTAGAAGGAACTTCAGTCAACAGTAACAGTGTATTTATTTAATCCAAGTGACAGAGCACAGCGGGAAACGTAGCCACATAAAAAGCAATACGCCCGACGAGAAGAGAAGATACACTTCTTGTTTTCACTTAAAATATTTGATTGGCATCTAGATGGATCCAATTCACCAGAAGGGCACGACTTCACACTTCATTTGGCTTGTGTAAACACAGCCTATAGTTTCCCAGTTTGCACTGGCTCCTGGGCAGCGGAATGCTACACCCTTCAGTAATCAGACTGACATCTACCCTGGTAGCAGAATCTTCTGCAGACAACTGCTCATATTTTCAAAATATTTACATCTCTATTGGTGCTCTGTTTTCTCTCTACTTGCCCTGAAACAATTTATGGGAGATTTAACAAATAAATGAACCCTATTAATACACTCAGATGGGGTCCTTGACTTCTGTTTTCTCGGTGGAGCGATGTTTACTGCCAGATACCCAGGGGTTAGTTACCACAACAGCTTTCACATAAAGTAGATAAAGTATTTTTCAAGCCTCTAATAGAACAAGACCAAAAAAATTTAAATGAAAGGAAAGAAAAAGGTAGGATGCAGTCAGCGTTCATGGCTTATGTTCAGGTTGGAAAAAGAAAATCCTCACCATAGCATTTGGTTGAATTCTGCTAGAGGTCTTTAAACCTTAATTTTTCTGATTAGTGTTTTGCTTAACGGAAAAATGACTGCATATTCTTAGGTTATGTCACCATATAATGCAATTTGATGTGATGGCAATGTACAAGAATAAATCAGTTGCTCAATCAATCTGAATGACAACTAGTTTTTACAGTGCCAGTAAAAAGTGGGTAATTATCTGTCGCCCATTGGTGTTGACAGATATCGAATACCAGGTGACTATAATGTATGGTTGAGTTTTCTGCACGAGCATACTTTTAAAGTACATAGGATATGACACTATGTAATTGCCAATTCGTTATTTGATCATAATACCGATCCATTTAAAAAGGTTACTTCGTAAAAATGAAACCTATGAGTCATTTTAACATAGACTTAGTCTATGAAATCCTGTTCATGGTTTGGGGGTGAACTAGTCATTATTTGGTGATGAATGAATGAGTGGTTTTAGACCAAGAGCATGTCAACATTTACTTAGGCAAATGTTTACTCAGTGGCAATCTAGTAAATCAGAGGGATTACTTTTCTTTAAGAAAATGTTATTGACATTTGTGCTACACGGTTGCAGTCTTCCCCAAACACTCGGTGTGATTTCCCTTCTGCTTGGGGGCTCTCGAGTTATAGCCTGTTTCTTAAGTTTAGGATGTTTGTTCTTACCTGATGTTGCTGTCTGCCTTGATTCAGATACCTCTGGAAATAATTCAATTCACTAATTGGGGTGATTTGATTTTTAATGTAGCCATGTGTCACAGGATCTGGGGACTTCTAGGGGATACGTTGGACTGTTAGTTCTTACCCCAAATTCCTGGCACCTGATTTATCTCACCTGCTAAGTGGACTGTTCTCCCTGATGTTTGGCCAATGAGTCCCAAATGGGACTTGCTGCCCCAATCGCTGGTATAAATGGTGCAAGGGAACCCACCCTTTATCTCCCCATTGTGTGTATTTTGTCCAAAAAGTATTATGGAGTCACATGACAGTCATTAGCATCTTGATTTTAAGCATGTTGCCACCAAGTGAGGACACAGCAGGACATAGCGCCGTCTGTGAACAAGGAAATGGGCTCTCACCAGACACTGAATTTGCCGGTGCCTTGATCTTGGACTTCTCAGGCTCCAGAATGGTGATAAATAAACTTATGGTTTCTTTTTTTCGGCTAGCAATTCGAGATTCTTGGATACAGCAGCCCCAGGACACTAATAAACGCGTGCACAGCCATTTTAACATGAGGGTTACAAAATCTTACACATCCATGAGAGACGAATGCAAACTGGCCGTAGGTGACCAAAGTCATCCTGGTTTGTGTGGGAATCTCCTGGTTTTGACATGGAAGGTCCCACATCTAAGGAACCCTCTTAGTCCAGAGCAAACAGGGACAACTGGTCACCCTGGCCAGCACCTGGACATTCAACAGTGCTTCCCTCTGGTGTGCATGACTTGCTGTGTCCCCGAGGTGGCACCTGGTTTCTTAAGAGCAGCCAGTCAAAAGGGAGAGTGACAGTCGTGGCCTTCGCAGGAATAGGGCTAAGTGACGAGGACAGGTCTTGTGAGCAGCTGGCATCCTCCAGGGCTTATTCAAAAGGAGAGTGATGAAAAGACTTCCTATTTCAGAATATATTCTCCACAGCCCTGCAAAAATCTAAAATTCCACTGCCCTTTTGATTTTTAATAGATTTTTCAATGTCAAAGTCTGTTTCAGATCAGATGCTCTAGCAGCCCAGAGTCTGAGGTGGGGATTTATTGATGGAGGTCCCGGAGGAGAACCTCCTGGGAAACGAGGGAAGCAAGAGTGCGTGGGGAGAAGGTGGAGAGGGCTCCGATCACAGCTGAAGCCTCAGCCTGGTGCCGTGGGGAGCTATGGAATGTAGGTGGCACTATGTGTGGATCTGCAGCCTGTGGGGAGGGGGCTTGGCCTCTGGTCCACTCTGGTGGTTTTAAAACCCAGCAGCAGTTTTGCAACACCAGAGATGGGGTTTACGTCCCCTGCCCTTGAATACTGGCAGAACTATGATTGCGTCCACCAATAGGATATGGTGAGAGTGACACAAAGTGACATTTTAAAATAATTTCTATTTTAAAATAATTTCTAGTTGTCAAATGCACATAATGTAAAATTTCCCATCTTCACCATTTTAAATGTATGGTTCAGTGGTGTTAAGTATGTGCATGTTGTTGTACAACGGTCACTGCCTTCCTTCTCCAGAACTCTTCTCCCCTTGCAGAGCTAACACTCTTGACCCATTAAATGGTTCCTGTTGCTTCTTCCACTCAATCCCTGGTAGCCACCATTTTACTTCCTGCCTCTGAATTTGACTACTCTGGGTACCTCAAGTGAGTGGAATCGTACAGTATTTGTCTTTTTGTGACTGGCATATTTTGCTTAGCATAATGTCCTCCAGCTTCATCTATGTTGTAGCATGTGTCAGGATTTCCTGTCTTTTCAAGGCTGAATAATCTTTCATTGCACACATAGACCACATTTTGTTTGTTTATTCATCCATTGACGGACACTTGGGTTGCTTCCACCATTTGGCCGTTGTGAATAATGTCATTACGAACGTGGATATACAAATATCACTTTGAGTTCCTGCTTTCAGTTCTTTGGGGATATTATCCACAAGTGGAATTGCTAGATCAGATGGCGATTCTATTTTTAACTTTCTTAGGAAGTTCCATACTGTTTTCCGTAGTGCCGGCACCATTTTACACTCCCTGAACAGTGTACAGGGGTTCTAACTTCTCTGCTTCCTCAGCAGCCCTTGTTATTTTCTGGGTTTTTGTTCAATAGTAGCCACACTAATGGATGTGAAGTGGTAGCTGTTTGTGGTTTTGATTTGCATTTCTCTAGTGATTGGTGATGTTGAGGGTCTTTTTACGTCCTTGCTGGATACTATGTGACGTTTGAGGCTGGATCATAAAAGGCCAAAGAGGCTCTCCTTGTTTGCTGACACACTCACTCCTGGAGCCTTAATTCATCACACAGGAAGTCCTCGGCCCCTGAGGCTGCCATGCTGGAAGGAAGCTCAAGCCGTGTGCAGAGACCATGCGTAGGTGCTCTCAGCAGTGGTCCCATCTGAGCCCTGCCTTCGAGTCTTGCCAGTCCAGGCACAAGACAAATGAGTAAAGAAATCTCCAGATAATTCCAGTCTCCAGTTTTTCAGGAGTCATGGGAGTCTTCCTCATTGAGATTTCAGACATCATGGAGCAGGACAAACTATCCCCACTGTGCCCACTCCAAATTCCCAACCCACACAATCGATGAGCATCATAACATGGTTATTGTTTTATGTCACTAAGTCAGGGGTGGTTTACTATGCATCACTGAAGCACCCTCCAGTCAGTCATTGGCTTTGGGACACCCCAGGGAGGGATGTAAACTCCCAGGAATTTATTTCCATTTGGCTGACAGCAGTTGGTGCACCTCTGAGCTGCTCCCAGCAATATTCTCCTGAACTAGGGGGTGGGTATCCTACCTGTAAAGTGGCAAAGTGTGAACCTAGGTAGGACACCAACAGTTATCTACTACAGAGCACCTTTAGTAATTCATCTTCTCTGGGTGAGGAGTTAATTAGTAGTGTTGAGTTGAAAGTGGATTGCAAAAGTGAGCAAGGAGGATTAAGACAAAGGCTGGTAGGGAAGAGTGGGTGAGATGCTAACCCCATAATTTTTCCATTTCACAGCGTAGGACTAGGCTGCTGTTTCCTCATTTAAAGATGCACAAGGACAGCTAAATCAATAGTTAGGAAATTGCCAGAAAAAAGACTATTTTCTGCAGATGACATAAAATTTTGCAGAGACATTCTCAAGAATATAAAGATGCCAGAATAAATAAAATAGGCTTCCTACTTAGAGCAAGTTCACAGGAACAGAAGCACTTTCTAGAGGCCTAAGAAAGGACATTTGAGTAGAGAGACACAAAGCAGACTTTAAAATAAATGCTAACCTGAATCTTTCCACCTTTATAGAGCTTATGTGACATGATGAAAAATTGTCATGAGAAACCCTCAAATGTTCATAGAGAAACAAAAAAAAGATTCTGTGAGAGGCAGCTCATTCATATTTTGCCATAAACCTTCTCTCTAAGAATCTGTGCTCTATTGCTAATATCCTTGAACCTTTAGAGCAGTTCAATCCAATCTTAATCATGAAATAGAGCACAGGTTGCCCTTGGTCAGGACACTCAGCTTTGAGATCGTGGAGTAAATGTCACTGCGTCAGAGAGGTCTTTCTTGGCCATTCATTTGAAGTAACATCCCAGGTCCACTGCATTGCACTGTGTATTTCCCACTTTCTGACTAGCATGAACTGCCATCCGTTATTTCTCTTGTACCTTAATTTATTTGTTCATTTCCTGCCTTTATATCCTCACAACCACCTGCACCACCAACACGACCAACATCATCGACACCACCAGTGCTCTGATTTGAATGTGTCCCCCAAGGTTCACATGTTGAAAACAGTCTCTGATGCTGCAGTGTTGGGAGTTGAAGCCTAATATGAGGTGATCAGGTCATGAGGGCTCTGCCCTTGTGAACGGATTGATGTCATTATTGAGGGAGGGGGGTAGTTGTTGAGAGAGTAGCTTTGTTATAAAGGTGAGCTGGGCTCGCTCTTGCTCTCACCCTCTTTTGCCCTTTCACTTTCCATCAGGAGATGACGCAGCACAAAGACCTTTACCAAATGCTGGCACTATGCTTTTGGACTTCCCATCCTCTGTAACCATGAGCCAGATACATTACTCTTTATTATAAATTACCCGGTCTGTCGTATTTTGCTATAGCAACACAAAATGGGCTAAGAGCACCACCATCACCACCACCAGCATCACCACCATCACTATGATCACCACTACCACTGCCATCATCACCACCATCATCACGTCTACCACCACCAATAACACGACCATGATAAACACCAGCATCACCACTAACACCTCCACCACCACCACCACCACCATCATCGTGTCTACCACCACCAATAACACGACCATCATGAACACCAGCATCACCACTAACACCTCCACCACCAACACCACCACCACCGTCTCCATCACTGCCAATGCCACCACTACTACAGCCTCTACAAACACCACCACCAGCAGCAATACTCCATGACCCTGGTTTCAGTGCAGCCGTGATGAAGGTGAGGGCATTGTTTCCCCTGTTTACTTCTGAACCCACCATGCCTGAACTACAACCCAGCTCAAAGAAGAAATTCAGTAAATATTTGTTGAACCATAAAACAATGGGGATCCCGCAACTTTGATGATAACGTTGAAGGGTAGGGGCAGTGTGTTCTCAGGGGAAGCTTTGGGACAGTGACTTGGATCTCCTTTGCAGACAACTTCTGAGGACTCCCAGCAATTGGAAAGCATAAAATCTGGTGGGAACATTCAGTACAGGAAATAGTAGTAGTGTCCTCTGGAGAGCAATGAAAGGAATCTGGCAACATGGTGACTATGGATCCTCGATTGAAACCATGACTGGAGCCCCTGCGCATCCTCTCCCCCTGAGCCCAAGCCCACCTGCTGGGTCATGATAGGACTACTTTCCATCATCCAAGCTCCAGGTCAAGTTTCATTCCTAGGGCACCCTGCCCCTGTGAGTAGATCTCCTGTTCTTTGCACCAGCGAACCCAATATGCACCAGCAATGCAGTCCTTTGTTATAAAGAGTTCCAAGAAGGCACCATCCCCCTGAGGCAAATCACAAATTGATGCCCCTTCCTTGCACTGTGCCAGGTAGTCATGGTCTCACGTGTTTATGGGGCACAGCTTCCGCAATTCCATGAGGCAGCCCTGGAACTAAGTACATATCTGTGGGTTGGATGAGTTCTCTTCCTTCAGGATTGAAAACACACTTTGCACCTGTGCAAGCGTGCACTCCTTGCAGCAAACATTGAATTAAAAGACGAGTTTTAGGAATATTTGGATTTAGTTTTCCATTTATTAACTTTATTTGTTTGGAGATGGAGTCTCACTCTGTGCCCAGGCAGGAGTGCAGTGACACAATCAGGCTAATTTAAAAAAATTTTTTTAGAGATGAGGTCTTGCTGTGCTGCCCAGGCTGATCTGAAACTCCTGGCCTCAAGCGGCCTTCCCACCTCAACCTCCCAAAGCGCTGGAATTGCAGGCATGAGCTATCTCGCCTGGCCAGTTTTTTATTTATTAATTTTTAAGTATTTATCAACCAAATACTGTCTCACATTCTGTGGTGCAATGTAAATAGTATGAACAAACAATAATGTACATTTTGAATGCGAAAAACAAACTTTCATGCCCATTGCTGTGAATACTTGTTTTCAAAGCAGATTTGATGTCCTATTTGGCTGGGAGCTGTCAGTTTACTTCTCAACCCTCAAGAAAAAAATGTGATTTCTTCTTAGCTTAATCAACTCAGTGTGCTTAGATGTGTGTATATTTTCACTTGTGAGGGTTGTGTACGTTTGATCCATTTGTTTGCATGTCTGCCATGATAAAGGTTTCTGAGGGCATGCCCAATCAAATGGCAATCAATTCTTTTGACCCCCAAAATGTTACACTCATTTAAAATTCAATGAGTTGTTCACATGATTTTCAAAGGGAACCTACTGTTCTGAACAGGAAAGCTCTAGAGAAGATGTTACTAACAGTAAGAACATCTAGTGTTGAGTAAGTGGTTCTGTTTCCAAAGTTGACACATTCACCAAGCGAGTAAAAGTGTTACATTATTTCTTGGCTTCACTCCTCCCGTATGTCTTATGGGAAAAATCATTCTGTGCTCTGATGCCACAATTGCAAGTCTCTGAATGAGGGGGAATTTGTAAAGATATGTTAAAGAGTATATTTGGGGAGGTTGAAGATGGTAGTACGGAGATGGTTCTTGCATGCAGAAAATCAGGTACTTATTTTAAAACTAAATTTTTCAAGACATACAAAATCACTTTAGTTTAGGACAATAGCTATAAAACTATAATAAGAATGAAAAATAAGTAGTAAGAAATAGCTGCCAATAAGTTAAAATATATCTATGCTCTGGAAGAAAACATTTACTGCTTTTTTGGGACATTTTGTTTCAAGAATTTATGGTTTCAGCAAGGTTGCCGATAGAATGAATTGACCTTATATTGCAGAGGTTATCCGGGTCATCTGGGTGGGTCTGATGGAATCACAGGGATTCTTTAAACAGAAGAGAGAGGCAGAAAGATGAGATGGTGTGACGTGAGAAACATTTGAGCAGCCGTTGCCGGCTTTGAAGATAGATGGGGCCATGGGCCAAGGAATTCAGGCGGCGTCTAGGAGGTGGAAAAGGCTGGGAAATAGATGCCCCCCTAGCTTCTAGAATAAATGCATCTTTGCTGACACTTTGGTCTTAGCCCGGTGAGACGAGAACTGTAAGATGATAACCTTTGCGCTGTTGGAAGCCACTCCATTTGTGATCATTTGTTACAGGCATGGGAAACCAATACAGACCCCTACTTTTATTAGGGGAACAAAGATCAAAGATAGTGTGAGTGAGAAAAGGGAGCATTTCTTGGCAAGTGTTATTTCGTGCTGCGGATGGTTGGTTGCAGGAAGGCACGGCGGGACCTAGACTTAAACCAATTTATCCTTCTCCCAGGGATCGAAGTCCCTTCTATACCCTAAGCTCCTTTCTTATTCTGTTAACTTTATCTATGTTCGGTTTCCCAGAATGTTCCCAACCACACTTCCTCTGTCTCGTGACAGTGAGTCACAAATACAGACACCAACAGAGAACTCCAGCATTGCGTTATGAGCAGGAAGGGTGTGGCACGTTAACAAAAAGGGACCACTAATGGATGAACTGCCTACGGAAGTTGTTGCCTTCTCTTTCCTGACTCCCATTCATTCACCGATTGCAACTCTGCCTTCCACCAAGGCCCCACAAGATAAACTGGACTCTGGGATGATCCAATAAGGCAGCCACTCACCACATGTGGCTATGGGTGAATCCGAATTTACATGTGCTCTCAGTGCAAAATACACTCCAGATTTCAATGACTTAATGCAAAAAAGGGAATGTCAGATATCTCAATAACTTCTAAAACATTATTTACTTACAGCTAGGTGCGGTGTGTGAACCTGTTGTCTCAGCTTCTCGGAAGCCCGAGGCATGAAGATTATCTGAGCCCAGGAGTTCGAGGCTGTAGTGCACCATGATCGCACCTATGAATAGCCACTGCACTCCAGCCTGGACAACACAGCAAGACCCCATCTCTTACCAAAAAATCGACATTATCGACATATCGACATGACCATATTATATATATATTGATTTATATCAAATATGTTATTGATTTGAGCTTCACTTCTTTCTTTTTACTTTTTAAAATGGAGCTACTGGAAATATAAAATCATGTATGTGGCTCCTATTGGTGGCTCATGTTATATTTCTATTGGACAGTGTTAGTCTTCAAGTGATATTGTCAGTGACCATCACCCCAGTTCACCAACCATTGTAAATTAATTACCAGCCAATGTTGGCAATGTAGAGCACAGAGTTTTAAAATACCTACCTACCTTCCTTCCTTCCTTCCTTCCTTCCTTCCTTCCTTCCTTCCTCTCTCCCTTTCTTTCTTCCTTCCTTCCTTCCTTTATTCCTTTCTTTCTCTCTCTCTCTTTCCTTCCTTCCTTCCTTCCTTCCTTCTGAGATGGGTCTCACTCTGTCACCCAGGCTGGAGTGCAGTGGTATGATCATAGCTCACAAGAACCTCTAACTCTTATGCTCAAGCAATCTTCCTGCCTGAGCCTCCTGAATAGCCGGGACTATAGGCACACTCCATCATGTCCAGCTAATTTTTTTATGTCGTTTTTTTTCTTTTTAGAGATGGAGTCTTGCTATGTTGTCCAGGCTGGCCTTGAGCATTTTTCCTGCCCTGGCCTCGGGCAATTATCCTGCCTCAGTCTCTGAAAATGCTGGGATTACAGGCACAAGCCACCACTTCAGGCCTGAAATTTCAAACTATAAATCTGATCATGGGAAGGACCCTTTGAAAATCATGCCATTGTGTCTAAAATATAGACTGGCTGTGTTCCATGCATGTATACCCTCCAAGGTGACCCTTGGGAAATCCTGATACATGATTCTCTTCCTATAGAGAACTTACAGTGAGTTATTCAAAAGGAATTAAGAAGATGTAAAGGGACCGTGGGAAAAACCCAGTCTGTTTCACTGGTTCTTTTTTAAAATCTTCACTTTAATGACTTGTTTTATGTGCTGTCCAATTTAAAAATGATATGGAAAAAAAGTTGCTGGAAAAAACCATTCATTTCTTCTCTCAGAGTTCCGCATGTAAAATGAACATCTTTTGGCATTTCAGCAAATGATCCACTATTGGTTGAACTGAATATGTAGAGACTGGTCTGTTCATCCATTCGCTCTTCATTTAACAAAGTGGCTGAGTGCTTCCTCTGGATGAGGCATGTCACCGACTCGGGAGACTTGGCACCTACCCTCGTAGTCTTTCAGTTCGCAGTGGGGAAGGTGAGCAGGGAGGAGAAACCTGAGATGCCCCGGGGCATACACCTGGGGTCTCCCTAGTGCGGACAGTGCTGCAGAGGTATCCTCAGAAAGGACAGGATTTTCTTCAGCATGCTGAGCATCTGAAAACAAGGCATCAAAATAAATGTGTCCAGGGTCACTTTCAGCGCAGGGCCTGAAGCTCCAACTGTGGAAGGTGCATGGACACCCCGCCCCACCCGTATCCTTTAGGTGGGACCAGGCTCAGCAGCAGGTGTAGAAGACGGTTCTGGGCAGGCTGACAGCCCCTCACCCTAGCATGTCTGTGCCTTCTTCTCTGCTCGGGCTGGCTCTGTCCTGCGGGAACCCGCCCGGCTGCATGCGGAGGAAAACCCTTGAGCCAGCCCCCTGACGCTGGCGGGGGCAGAGTCAGGGCTCGCGTGCCTCCCTTCCTGGGCTGGGGTGATGCTTCCGAGACCACACCTTTCCTGCAAGGTCACCAGAGCGACAGCTAAGCCTCCACTTATCGACACATTCTCTTTGACTTCTTGGCTAACTACTTTACTTCACTTGCTCACTTGCGTTTACTGGAAGAGCTCTCCGCACCCAGTGCCTGCTCTCACGGTCGGCTCCTGGGTGAACTCACACCAACACGTCCAGGAGAACAAGGTGCCACAACAAGACTTTCCGGCCAGTGTTGGCATAATTTCAAAACAGCCATATTCTCTAAAATGGTGATATGTGTACACTTTAGACATCCCGATTAGCTTTTTCATCGTGTGTGACATTAATGATGCATGTAATTATGTCATAGTAAGCATCACTCTGTGATATTAAGGAATTTCTTTAGAAAACTGGAGAAAGGGTGTTGGGGAGAAACCATGAGCCCCATACACAGTTAAAAATCCCACTTCAATATATTTATTAGAAAGCCTCTTCATCTTGCTGCATTTCAAATTTTGGGCATGTATCTTGCTTTTTACGGCATGACAGTGTATGAGGGCTCCCATCCCCAGGCCCACGGGCAGCCTCGGGGACCCCAATCCCTCGCCCTCCCAGGGGCAGATCAAAGGATTGGCTCCACAGAGATGTAAATGCTGCAGGAGCCCCGAGGGAAGAGGAGGGTATCACTCCATGAAACTTTCATCAGATCTTTCTGTACCAAAGTCAATACGGATGGGATTTTCAAGGCTGTATCACGCTGGGAAAATGTCTGCATATGCAAATATGCCCCCTGGGATGGCCTCAGCTCTCTTTCTCCCTCTGTAAAATCCCAGAAAAATCACTTAGATTTGCAGCAATAAAGATATACCTGTGGCTGTGCCTGTTTGCTTTATTATAGCATCACGTGCGTCCGTATTTCCTGATCTTTCTCAGGGGCTGGACATTGTGTCGCGATAGAGTGCGCGTCATCGGCATGGTAATTCCGGTCTCTCTGTTGGAAGGCGTGGCAATGACCTCACTAATACAGCTTCCTAGATTTTGGATGAAACGTAAGCATTTCATTAGGACGTGGAACAGAAGCGTAGGAAGAATGTGAGTTTGAAGCTGAGCTGCCGGGTTCCAATCCTAGCTCCACCACTCTCTGACTTCGAACTGGTTATCTACCCTGAACCTCAGCTCTTCATCTGCAAAATGGGATTCGGAACAGTCTCTACCTCCAAAGGCCATGGGAGTGTTGTGTTAACAGGTGTTATTCTGTCGCAACCCCAGCTGGGTGTCTGCCATTCTGCCTTGGCACTAATCACCCAGAGGGACCTCAGACCCCACAAGTTAAAGATTATGATACTTAACACATGGACTGCCACACTAGAAAAAAATTTTTTCCAGTGTTTTATTAGGAAAATAGAATAAAAACTTCAAAAACAAAACTATCCTTTCTAATGTAATGAAATATTTGTTATTTTTTATTGTCTTCTGTGCGTGAGTTATACACAATTTGAAAAATAGTTCTCTTGGCTCCCAAGGTGAAGAGACGTGTGAGTTACATATGCTTCGTGAGACCCCCGGCTCAAAACTAGCATGAGTTAAATACAACTCACGTGGCGTTAATGTGTTAAAACAAGACTGCCCATACCCCAGACACCAGCCACACTTTTTGTGGGTCTGTGGGCCACCTGTGCTCTGTACCAACTGACTATAAATTCAGGGTGTCTTCAAGTTCTGCCTTCGCTAAAACAACTCACTAAAGTCAGGAAAGCGCTGTACCTAACGATTACAATTTTATTATAAAGGATACACATAGGGCAAGATCTGGGAGGGAATTTACAGCTTGTGTGTCCTCTCCCCATGGACTCGGGGGTGTCCCCCTCCCAGCACACTGCAGTGCTCCCAGCCAGAGCTCCCACTGAGGCCTCTTTGGGCAGGCAGGGCTGATTAAATCCTGGGCATGTGACCGGCTGCAGTCTCCAGTGCCCCCCTCCCCAGAGGCCAGGCAGCTGAAAATCCCACCCCTCCAATCACTGGGTGGGTCTTTATTGTGAGCACTGCCCAAGCCCAGGCTATTTACCCAGCCCTGCGTTGAATCACCTCCTTAGCATAACAAAGGCACTTCTCAGGAAATTCCAAGGGCTTTAGAAGTGAGCTAGGAACCCAAGGACAAAGACCAGACAAACTATCCTCCATCCCAGGTGTGTGAAGTGTCTGTAATAAAGGCTGCGCAGGGTGAATCTCCTTATGCGGCAGCCAAGGTCACAGGAGAAGGGCACACAGGATCAAGAGACATATTCGCATCTCATTTTAAAGTCCCCATAAGTTGAAACGCGTTCAGGTGCATTTAAATTTCTCTATTGCCACTGTCCTCTCCACTCAAGAGAATTCTGTGAGAGCAAATTCATCAGCCCATTCTGTACTTCTCCAGGGATTTGCCCCTGTGTGGTTCCCTCAGGCTGCAGCATTACATTCTGATCATTTCGCTCCCCAAGTTCGTTTGTGGGGGACAGTTTTGTTCTTCATTCTGTCTGCTCAAAAATATCTCCCGTGCCCCACGGTAAATGCTATCCGTGGTTTGTTGTTGTTTTTTTGTCTGTTTTGAGCAAATGAATCAATGTTTGCTGAATTTCCTCAGATTTTACCCTTTTACTTTTGTTCTAAACATGTTTATATAGAACATGCACATTCTTTCATTTAATGTCTTTAATTCATAATAGCAGCTAGATCAGAACCATCTCGATGCCCTGGTAAATAGCCATCGTTACCTTAAAACAATTTAACACAAGGTACAAATAAATTTTAATTTAATTTGAATGTATGTATAGATAGGAAAACATCTGTCTTCTTAATTGGCTTATTTAAGCCAAAGTGGCAGACATCAGGTAGAAAATCAATGGACTGGACGAAGCCCACCCACACTGGGGAGGCCAATCTGCTTTTCTCAGCCTGCTGATTCGAAAGTTAACCTCGTCCACAAACGCCCTCACAGACACACCCAGAATAATGTCTAATCAAACACCTGGGCACTTGTGCCAAGTGAAGTTGACACGTAAAATTAATCATCGCAGGTGGAGAGTGTCCAAGTACCGCCTTCCTTTCCTTAAACAGAGCAGTTTTCTTTTTCCTATCGCAGCTCTCCAATCCAGGTGACCCCCGCAGTCTGGATGCACACCAGAGACAAGAGGTGCGCCACTAGGAAGTAGACTTGCTTGTCTTCCGTCACCCCAATCCCCAAACCGCAGGGCTTCCTGCCCCTGAGCAGTTCCCTTTAAATCCTCTTCCCAGTTGCTAGCCACAGTTGCTCCTATGTTTATTTTTCATTTTAAGGTATAAATATCAGGCAACACTTCCATGGCCTGCACTGAGGAACAGTAGCCCACAGAGAGGCTTCCTGAAGGCAAGTTTCTAAGACTAAATGAGGCCTAGAAACGTTCTGAGGTCTACCCCCACCACAGAGCATAGCATACTGGAGATGTGCAAATCAGGAGATCTTGGAGGTGAGAAACTGGTTGAAGCTTGTTTAAATGTCTGTGGCATCACAATGTCTTTTTTTCTCCTCCATCCTAGCTTCTGTTATCGTCTTTCCAAACAATTGTTCCCCTGAGCACATTATTTTTAAGATTTTTTTTTAATTTCAGAATATTACGGGGGTAGAAATGTTTTGGTTACATGGATGGCTTTTGCGCTGCCTGAGTCAGGGTTGTAAGCGTGCCTGTCACCCATATAGAGCGCATTGTACCCGTCAGGTGTGATTTCACCCATCCCTGCCTCCCCCCTCCCACTTGTTTGATTTCCGTTGAGTTTCACTGACCATATTTTGCAAAATGTTTGTCAAATGTGGCAACATAGAGTGACGTTTACATTGAACACAGGGCAAGGCTTTAAACTGGAGGCTCCGTTTCTAATCAGGCAGGGGATTGTAGGACGCAGCATGGCTGGACACCTGGAAAGTGGGGCAGCCGGCTTTACGAGCGCACTGGTAAAACCCAGCTGCGGACAAATTTAAAGAAGATGAACAAAGATGCACCATCCGTTTCAAACTCAACTCTCTAGTTTGCAGGAATAAAACTGACTCCTTGCTATTATTTCATGAGATGTAGTCTTTGAAACAAATTACAGTTGATCCTTCAGCAACAGGGGTTTGAACTGCGCAGGTCCACTCGTGTTTAATACATGGATTTTCCTCTACCTTTGCCACCCCTGAGAGCGCAAGACCAACCCCTCCTCTTCCTCAGCCTACTCAATGTGAAGATGATGAGGATAGAGACCTTTATGATGATCCACTTCCGCTTAATGAATAGTAAATATATGTTTCTTCGTTATAATTTTCTTAACGTTTTCTTTTCTTTAGCTTGCGATATATAATACATATATACAGTATAGAATACATATAACATAAAAAATACGTGTTAATCAACTGTTTATGTTATTGGTAAAGCTTCTGGTCAACAATAGGCTATTACTGGTTACGTTTTGGGGGAGTCAAAAGTTATATGTGGATTTTCTGCTGTGCAGGGGCTCGATGACCCCTGACCCTCGCATTGGTCAAGGGTCGACTGTATTTAGAAGGGGCTCAGCCCTGGTTTCAAAGAGGGGATTTCAATTTTGAAAACCTAAAAGAAAAAAATAACACAAGCAATCTTTATAATCTGAGATGATTGCTAATATGCTGTTCTACATTTCTAGCTGATTTCTTTTCTTTTTCTCTTCTTCTGAATGTTTTGAGATTGCACGTCTTAATTCTTTTGAATCATATATAATTACCCTGGGATGAAAAGTAATCTCTGAGTCAGAGAGTTAAAAAGGAAAAAACACATGTGCAAGTAGGGTGTTTTTTATTTAATATACACATTATAGAAGATCGAAAACTAAAATAGATGCAATATTTTTCATTTGTAAAGAAGCATGAAGTACTGATATGTGATGCAACATGGATGTTACTCATAAACATTGTGCTATGCAAAAGAAGCCAGACAGAAAAGGTCACATATTATATAATTCCATTTATATGAAATACCTATAACAGGCAAATATCTATAGAGACAGAAAGCAGGTTGGTGGTCCTCAAGGCTGCGGGCTGGGAGAATGTAGAGCGGCTGCTTACTGAGTGTGGGATTTCTTTTGGGGTGATAGAATGTTCTGGAACTAAGTAGTGGTGACGGTTGCTCAACATTGCGAATGCACTAAATGCTGTGGAATTAATTGCACACTTTGAAGTCGTTAATTTTATGTTATGTGAGCCTAACCTCAATTTTTAAAAAATGCAAAAGAATGGAATATGGTAAGAATTAAAGACCACTTATTTTTCATTGACAACAGTGACTTTGGACATGGGAATCTATGGGAGAAAATTTTAGCATGAGCCTGGGACTCCCACCCAGTTGCCATAATGACCATGTCACATGGAGGAAAAATGAAAGATATTATTCTCTTTATTAAAAAGAAATCACCCCACTTGTTTTCTGCTCTCTTTGAATAAAATGATGTGAGCTTCAGGAATGGTCTTTGCAAGTATTGCTTTGGGAGGGAATTTGCAATCATTTCGTGAAGCTGTCTGGTTTAACAAAACTCAGCCACTTCTTTAGCTACAATAGACTCTGAGGATCACCAGGATGCTGGAAGTGGATGGCCTTGTCCTTTTCCTGCTGGTTCCTGCACCCACATGCTGTGGCTTGGCCATGGAGGGGACAGCACCTTCTCCAGTCTGGAAACCTCATGAGAAGCCCCGTCTGCCGGAGCCGGCAAAAGTGTGTGACTACCGGATGTGCTGTGGGAGGTTTGTCCCCCGCAGACAGGAAGGTGTTGCTTTCTAATTTTGGGGCGTGCTGGGTGAATTCCCTTCCTCTGCCGGCCCGATGCCAGGAAGCCTATTGGTACGTTTCTGCTGTTTCTCTGAAGCCACGCATGGAGCCGGTGCCCCCAGAATTACGCAAGCCTGCGGGTCATCCGCACCTTTGCACAGGTTGCTAAGCTCCTCTGCAAGATTCCCTCTGCCGCCAGCAGGAAAAGACCCGAAGCTTAATTCGACAGGCAGAAATGGAGACATGGGCGTGTCCCTCACCACATGTGCCAGATTTATTCTTCCACACAGAGTGAATAGCCCAGAGACACCTCCCGTAGCAGTCGGATGGTCAAAATTGGTTAGGATTAGGGCATCATGAGCTCGGAAGGGGTCCCTGAGGGTGACATGGTCTCACGCCATCAACTGCATGGAAGCAGGGACTATAGACTTACCAAGGTGTTTTGCCTTTGAGGAACGGCACAAGATTTGGACGCCATGTCGCTGATTCTGAGTTTGATGGGTGTCACACCCACGTTGCTTTATGTTCCCCAGGGCCAACGGGACAGCTGTGGTCTGACATTCTTACGGCACCATTGTCTTGTGGACACATCACAGGTCTATATGGTAGAGCTTATCATTGTGTGATCCATACTAAAATGTCTTAAAATGCTCCGTCATTATAGTAACTAGGAAATGACATTTCAAAGTTATGCAATTAATCAGATTGATTGTATATGCACGGTATCTTATTCCTCCCTTCCTCCTTCCCTCTCTCTCTCTCTCTCTGTCTCTCTTTCCTCCCACCGTTCAAGGAACATTATAGTAAGATGCGCTCGTGGCCCACTTTAACAATGACAGAGTGCCACCTGCAATCTGTACATCACCACCGACGTATCTGCAATCTCTGGTAATGAGATTCTGAACAGAAGAAATGAAGGATAACGCCTAATTGCTTTCGCTTCTCTGGAGAAGCTCAGACAGATTTTAACATCTGGCATTGTATCATCGCTTGGAAAGTGATCGGGTTTTTCCGAGAGCAGCCCCTTTCCTGATTTTGCAAATTCTCCGCCCTCTTCAGAGATGCTTCAGAATTGAAGAAAGGAAATGATGATCTTTTCATGTAAATGTGATTTTTTTTTTTTTTTGGATGAGGATCTAGGAGATATCTTTCCTTAAAGAATGGTAATTTTCCAGGGGAAGAGATTTCAAAAACTTATACGTATCTGTATCATTACAAAGCCTACAAATAAGTTAGATGCCCCAAAGATTTGATTAAAAATGAATTTTTCAAAATGTTCAATGGATTTTTGCCCTTCATCTATTTCCCTAAAGAGGTTCCACTATTACAGTCGGATGAATAATCATGTGATTGTGTATTTCATTTTTCTATATAATACATCATGTATGCATTGGGTTGTTGGGCTAACCTCAGATTAATGTTTTCATATACATCTCTGGAGGGTGACTCTGCCAGATGTCAGCTATTTTAATTTAAATGTGTGTATTTGGCAACAGCAAACATACATGGCAATACATCTTTGGAGAAGCCCTAAAGAATACTCCTAATTTTTCTCTTCTTTAGGGATTATGAGCAAATATATTATGAGACTCCAAAGTATTAGGCTGTAAAATTTAGAATAATGTTTATAAGGTAAATTTATAACACCACCAGTATTCTCATTTATTTCTCTTTCTCATGTGAACCTTCTGCTCATAGGTGCTGATGCCTGTGTGGTTGAGATTCACAGGTAATTTATCACTTAGATTAATTAAATACTCTGATTCTGTGGATTTCTTTAGGATCTGTGACAAATTGGTGTTGGCCAGAATTTCAATTTTCAGTTTAAAACTGGTAATTCTTTACCCCAGGACATCGTCTGTAACAAG
>RJWJ010032738.1:0-18342 GCA_004363605.1 Indri indri
AGTAAAGCAATTTACAGCTCAGGACATTTTTTAGAAGATACTCATTTTATTAAGAGTCAATAAGCTAGGTTGTGTGGAAAGATATACATGTATTTGCAATTCATATTGTTGCTGTGTTTCTATTGTGTTCTGAGCTTCCATCATGGCTGGGAGATGGGAAGCTGGCGTGCAGTGCAGGAGGGTAAGACAGAAAGCCCCAAATAAATACTTAGAGCAGTTTCTAATTATCTCTTATTATGACCACCTTTCTTTCCCCCTACCCACCCCATGGGGGGGGGGAGTGGGGAGTGGTAGAAAGAAGATGATTATAAGTACAGATCATATCCTTGCTATTAAATAATATTAATAATTCTTTTGGTCCAGAGGATGATGTTTTCATTCTGGACTTTCAAGCTCCTCAGTCTACCCATTCAAAGCGATGACAGAAAAATGAATCTGAATGTGTAGGCATTAAACATTTAAATTCTCTACTCCCTGGTCATTATATCGACTGTCATATTTTATACCTTCCCCTCCCCCACTATGCTTTTGCTGATTTGACTTCATTTACATTGGCTCATTATGCATCCGGTCTTTGTTCTACTGAACAGAATACAGTACAGTGACAAAGCAAAACTTACACATCGGCTGGAATATTTTTCTGTTTTAAAAATTAGGTTTCACTACTTAAATTTACATTTAACTTCCCAATATTGTTTAAATTGGAGGCAAGTCTTTTCTTATACAATAACTATAATCTATATGCAATTATTTTAAAAGTGGTTAAAATTACCTCAAAATGTCATTAGGAAATGACATTTAAGACCTTTTATAACAAATATTCTACTGCTACCTAGGCAATATTATCATATTAGAAGTATTAGGTTGTTCTTTCCAAGCCTCTGTCTGAATTTCTGTATAGGCCCAAAGAGCAAGCTTTTATCTATTTTATATGAAATTCATTGTTTAGAGCTGTCCCTTACGGGTCTTATTTTAATGTATCAAACAACAAAGGTAATGTCAATCCTTTAAAAAAAAAGATTTCTGCTTTGCATTTCTTGCAATTAAAAAGGTTTTCTGATTTACAAACCAAATTTTGGTTAAATTAAAAGGAAGTACTAGCTGACCGATCACATAGAAAAATATGAAAGTTACATTGAGCTTTAAATGTCTATTCCCATGACAGTGCACACTATCTTTTCATTTGTTACAACCAATGGAGACATGGGATTAATCTAATACAGCCTAATTAAACACACATGAGGGTTTTTAAAGGTACCAGTGGCACAAATGCTACTTTGTATCACAGTTATATTTGCATTTATTTGAAGTTGGACAATAGATATTTTTGAATACAAAGAAAATGGGAAATAATAAAATATTGGGGAGCATGCTTTTGAAAATGGGAGCAATTTCCTGTTTCCTACTAAGATACTTACCATGTGTACAATTTAGGTTTCATTCCACATATTTTGACCAAGATGCTTTTCTAATTTTTGTCATTTATCAAAATGTATAATCATGGTGACAGTGGCTACATATCTGGGGCACCATCTTGGAAGAAAAAAGCATCATGTCTTCTTGTCTCTGTTAATGACTCATTGTGTGACCTCTGGCTGGCTTCTCCGTTAACCTGCTTGTGCCTTGATTTTTTTTGTCTATGAAAAGGGAATAGTTGTCCATTACTTACTTCTATTGGGTTATTGTTATTGTCAAGTTTAATTAGAATTAAATATTGCTTCTAGGAAGAAATTATCTTATGAATGCAAGCTTTCATTTTTTTCATTGATGAACTTTTACTGTACTGTGGGAAAACACAGTGTTAATATATTTGTCTGTACTCAGCCAATCTCTTTTTCTTAAGTTTGGAACTTTCGATTCTAGAGTTAATAAAACTAAAATACAAATGTTTAATTGGATTTTTTGGAGGTGGGAGCAATTGCTTACATGTTAAAAATTTATATAATATAACCTTGTTATCATCTGCAGGATATTTCTATGAGCATAATTGGTTTTAGAAAGTGGCTTCTGCAGTAGAAGTAGTCAACACGGTAGCATTCAAAATGAGTTCAAGTTTGTAGAGGAGCTAGAAATTAGGCAAAGAATTCTTACCCCAGTGGAACCTCAAGGGAAACAAAGTAAATAAAAGTTGTGTATCTGTAATTACTTTAAAATTACCTTAATTTTTCTTTTGAGTCCTAGAAATTTTAGATATTGAACGATATCCATTTCTGATGCAGAAACCTGTAAGATGGCATCAGTTGAGTATTTGTTTTGTCTTATCAAGAAGATCTTCCAAATTCAACACCATTGCCAAAACACAAGCTGGACACAATTAACTCTATTTTCATATCAAGGATTAGAATGGTGTTATTCAATTTCTTCATATTTCAATTGATTCATCTGTTAAATAATGAGGTTGAGCTAGATTATCAATAAGACCCTTCCCAGATCCAAAATTAACCTGGCCAGTATTTAGACATATCATTCTTGAAATTTTAGGCACATTAATGATCATGCCCAAATGTAAATATTTTATCTAGTATTCCATTTTTGTCCCTTTATTTGATGACTATTTATTAAGCATTCAATATATACCAGATATTTGTTAGATTCTTGAAACCTGGAAAAGGAGCAGGTTTGGAGGCAAAGATGAAGATAACTTTACTAAACTGACCAGAATCAAAGTTTATAGGCATCTAATGACTTGGCACGTGAAGTTTGATGTGCTTAAAAATATTAGTGGATATGGTAGAAAGTAGTAGTGTTAACTAACATCCTGTGTCTCTCCCTACAGGAGGGTTATACTTCCTGCCTTCCCAAAGTCAGTCTAGGATATGCGAATTGCTTTGGCTAATGAAATGTGAGCAGAAGTAATAGGCGTCTTGCAGGGGAAAGCTTTAAGAATTAGTCCATATTTTGCCATTCTTTCTTTTCCCTTTGCCATGATTACTATCAACATTCTAGATAGTTTTTGCTCCATCAAACTGGGTCCCAGAGTGTGGGCTACAGTGACATAGAACAAAATACCCAATTGATCCACAGTGGATATTGAATTCAAGAGAAGGAAAAAAAACTTTCACTGCTTTAGTCACTAGGATTTGAGAATTATATATTATCATAGTGTAAGTTAGTCCAGTGGTTCTCCGAATGTGTCTTGGGGACCCCTGGGGTTTCTGAAGCCCTTTCAAAGAGTCCAGGAGGTCAAAATTATTTTCACAATAATATGAAGATGTTATTTCCCCTTTTGCTCTCATTCCTTCGCTGATGCAAAGTGGAGTTTTCCAAAGGCTACATGGTGTGTGATATTGCAACAGACTGAATGTAGAAGCTGATACAAGAATCCAGCGGTAGCATGGACTGAATGTTTGTGTCCCTTCCTTGAGAAAATCCATATGTTGAAGCCCTAATACCCAATGTGATGGTATGTGGAGGTGGGGCTTTTGGGAAGTAATTAGGTTTAGATGAGTTCATGAGGGTAGAGCCCCTATGATGGGGTTAGTGCCCTTATAAGAAGATGAAGAAACCAGAGTCCATTCTCTCTCCTCTGTGTGAAGGCACAGACAGAAAGCACCATCTGTAAACCAGGAAGAGGGCCCTTACCAAGAACCCAACCATGCGGGAACCCTAATCTCAGACTTCCGGCCTCCAGAACTGTGATAAATAAGTATTTGTTTTTTAAGCCACCTGGTCATAGTAGTTCGTTATAGAAGCTGGAACTAACTAGGACAAGCAGGTTAAAGAAATTTGCAAAAATGTATAATGATGCTGCTCTCCTCACTAACTGGGAAATTTTTGTCATTTTACCAAAAAGTGTTAGTTAACATATAAAGGATTTATTATTCTTATTTTTCAATTAATAAATATTTTTAAATGTTCTTAATTTTAATTTCTAATATGACACACACCCCAAAATCAATGGATGTCACCCACAACAATGAAAGCTCTTTAGAAATCCTCAGCAATTTTTAAAGTAAAGAGACCAGGGATCAAAAGTTTGGGAATTATTGATCCGTCCTATCCCTACTGATATAGCAGGTTCCACCAGGAATAGCTTATTAGAACTAATTAAGCCCTGTCATTTGTGGTGCTCCCTGGATAGAAAACTATAACTTTAAAAGTATGGTTAGAGTTGATCACATTATTTAGTTGTTTAACAGAATCAAATGAAACTTTTCACGTTGTGTAATAAAAGCACAGTTGCTTCTTAATGCAACTACTATAATAATTAGTCTACATATAATAAACTATCTCTTTGGTAGGATTTGACAGAGCAGATTTTCCCCTTTATTCTGTAGAAGAGAGTAAATGTAATTTCTTGCAGTAAACATGAAAATATATAAGGTAAACTATAAATCACCCTACAAACATACAATTTGTCCAATTTATAGGGCAAGGATAACAGGAAAGGGAATAGAAGAGAGATGAGTTGTGAGATGAGAAAGTTCAGATCACACTTTTGATCATCATTCAGACACATCCTGACTGCCTGCAACAGACCATCCCCAAGCAGAAAACAATCTGAATTTAAAATGTTTGGGCCCTTCATCTCTCTTTCAGGCCAACAGTATTTATATCAACTTGCTCTTACTGGCATGTTGGTCCCTAATGGGTTTTCCATTGTTTTAAGCATTGATGTGCATTCCTTCAACTGGATCATAAGGTCCTTTAAGGTAATGATAATATCTTCTATTGAATGTGCTCCCATCCTTATCCAGTGACTCCACGTGAGGCTGGAACACCATAAATGCCAGCAGATTAAATGGAACAAGATAACGTCTTTAACCTCATAGCAATAAAATAAATAAATAACTGGTGGGGAGGTTAACTACTACTTCCTATTAAGTTAAATATAACTATCATTATAAAATCAATACTCTATGGAGTATGAAGTCATTTGTTCAGATAAGACTAAATAAACAAAACAAATCTAGCACCCATGTCTCATTGAAGAAATATTCTTGCCATCCAGCATAGTTCCTGGATGGGCTCTGCTCTATTCCAACTGCAGTGCAGAGGCATTTCATTTAAATATATTCCCCCTCTTTAAATCATGCAGTTGTAGAAACTCCCAAAGGTGTTTATTATCTTAAAGCATAAAATATTTCTTCTATAATTACCAACTCACTCGATTTTTCCTATAACTCCAGTTAATCAATCTTAAAAAAAGTTTTATGAGTATGTGTTTGTGTAAATAATTTGTGCAGGATTTCCTGGTTTATATCCGTTATCTGCACTGTGTACATTATCTCATCTGATCTTCTTGACAGACTTGTAAGATAATTATGATGCTTACTCCTATTTTATAAATAAACCCAAAAGCTCTGTTAAGAGATTCATCCAAGAAATAAGTAATCCGTCTACTAAGTAATGGAAAGAGAATTCAAATCCAGAATCAAATCCAGAATCAAATCCAGAGTCACATTGCTTTTTAAACTGTTAAGATATGAACCTAATAGAAAAGTTTATTTCTATTCTTCTAATAAAGGAGACAGTATTATTTCCTGCAACTGATTTCTAAATTGTATTATACAGACAAACTAATTGTTTTTCCACAGCTTAAGTGAATGAGGGCATAGGTGAATATTTTTAGTATAAATATAGGCAATTGGAATTTTTGCATATATTCCTGAAAAATATTACTTTTTCTGAACTTCAAATGTTTATTTTTCATTCAATTCTTTATCATGTCCCTTAATTGAATTTTCTTTTATAAAAAATTTCATTTGTGTATTTGAACAAAGTGTAAATGTTAAATAACTCAAATAGATTGCCTTGGAAATAACCTCGAAATACTTCTTCAAATTTATAAAAAGGAGTGCTATGGTAGCACTATTTTTTTTTTTATTTCAGCATATTATGGGGGTAAGTAGCACTATTCTTAAGGTTTCTAGTAGGCTGGCTGATAGTGATTATTAACACAATAGTTAATCCATTTGTATTTTCAGCAAATATTACAATAAAAATAATTAATGGAAATTTCATTCAGATTTTCAGGTGAACTATTACAAAGAGTTTATTTCTCATGAAAATTCTCTTAAAAATTAGTTTAAAACCCCTACCTCAAATCTAGAACAGAATAATTTAAAGTTAGAAGCAAACAATAAGCTCTTTACCATATTTAATAAAAGCAATGGAATAGAAAATTATTTTTTGCCTGGTTTCTAATAGCAGTAATCATAAAAGCATAAGTTTCCATCCTTCTTTATCTTCAGAGTTTGATGTAAAAAATTGTGAACACTCAGACTCTCCAGAAGAGGTAGAGGCCATTTCAGAAGGCTAGAATGGTATTGAAAGACAAGGACAGACAGGCAGATGGAAGCATCATTCCAGAATGAACTATTACTCTCCCTTTCCCTTTGCAAGTTTGCAATAGTATCTCGGGTTACTGTAAAAATATCCAATGATCGTCAGGGTACTCTAACTCTTTTCTGGGAGGAATATGCAAAGCAAAGAAACTTAGTAGTCCAGATGTTATTTTCTTAATATCTCAAAATTCATAGTATAATATCCCCTTGACATGATTTCTTTTTTTCCTTTCAAGTAACATTTTTCCCTGGCGCTTCTACCTGATGAGGATGGTTGTTCTCAGGCCTTTCCAAGCACAAGTCCCTTAGTCTAGCAACCTCCTGTGTTAACCTCTTCTCACATCCTAAAAGATGCCTTATTTGTTTGAGTGGCCTCTACAACCTCAACCACATTGACATGTATATGAGAAACACAAAGAAATTTTTCATTCCTGGTCCTTCCCTCCCTAGATTATAGACTGCATGAAGACAAGGATCTTGGCTTACTGATCAGATGCTCAGTTTATTTGTTGAATAAACTAAACAGATGCTAGCTAATGGACTCAATGATCTACAATGTGCAATCTACAATGTTGTCAGGTATAAATCTAGATTTAGTAGGTGAGGAGGTTAGTGTGTAGGAGAGTCAGCAAGCTTGTGAATTAGCTTAGGAAACCACTTGCTGTTCAGAAGGTAAATGATTTCCTGTGATGGCACTGTGAATCTTAGAATTCTCAAAGTCCTCTTCTACAGATTTGGTGAAATTTAAGGGCCTATTTTATACAATATTTCTATCTGGAGACAACATAGTGCAAGAGCGAGGACAGGGACTTTACAGCCAGGTGGGAGTGCAGTCTCAGCCTTGGCACATATTAGCTATATGATGGTAGAAATATAAATATCACTCACTATCCAAAATTGTGAGGCTTAAAGAAGATAGTATGATGTATGTAAAGAACTTAAAACAATGCCACAGATAGTTGACACTCAATAATTATTTATCTTCATATCATAAAATTTTTAAGTGGTCTCTAGGGCTGTGAATTTGGGCCTCTAATGTAAGATAAATACATTAGTTAATGTAAGAATAGAAGAATGTTTTCTAGAGTTAATTAGGTTTAGAATTCAGTTTAGAAGAGATGTCTTATGTTATAGGAAGAAATTGGAGCTGTTGGAGATTACAATATAGAAATCTATAATTTAGAGTAATTTATGTGGAGATTTTAGCACTATTTTTTATTAAGTAATTCTGTGCTGTGAGACACAACTCCAGCAAAAGCCATCAGGAATCAGACATGTACAGTTCAGCATGTTGAAAAGAAGCGATATCACTTACCGTCAGTGCCTGAATACCCAGAATAACTTCAAAGCAGAGTCTATTTTTTTTATTTTGAAAGCATTTAAAAACTCCAAAACAATGAATTATCCATCTGCAGCTTAAACCAGAATTTCGAGAATTTTGTTTGCCTACATTTTACAACAGGCACAGAGCTTTTCCTAAATCATGGTTCGATTCTTCTCTTCAAGTTCAATTGTCATGGGTGAGAGCATCCTCAGTATAAAGTATTTATATTATTTATCTTATCAATAAGTAGCATCTTATTGAAAAAAATTACATAATCTTTTCATATTTAAAGGGTCAAATCCTAGAGTGTGTCTGAGTATTTGTAAGAAAGTTGTGTGAGTCTGCCATTCATAGCTATCCTGCGGATTAAATTCAATGCCTACAAAGATAAATTATAGAGAAATGACCTTTCCAAAGTCTTTGTTAACTAATTCTATAAGACAAAGAGAACTATGAGGAAAATGGAAATACCTCTAGGCTTAGTTTCAGGAAGTACCAACAACCAGAAGTAGGGGATATTCTGAAATGAGAATCATGGTTTTGAGGGAAAGTTCTCCATCTCACCAGTGAACCAGTGATGACCATATCCAATGGGCACACCTGATCTAATCTGTCTTACCTGTTGCATGTCGTATTATTGATCTCTTCCTTCAAATCTCTCCTATTCCACAGTAAAACTCTTGAAATTGACTTATTTTTTCAGCCATTTCTTCTCATTTTCATGGATTTTTCTGCCCTAAGCTTTCATCCTCAGCCTATTCTCTATTCTCAAGTTACTCCAAGCAGAGTCAGGGGACCATTGCAACAAAACATCCTTAATGCTTGTTAAATTTCAGCTTCCTAGACCCATTTCCACTCTCCTGAGTTAAAATCTCTCTCTAGGTATAGGAAAGAGTAAATTGTTTCCTGTTGTGGTATTGCAAACCTAAGAATTCTCAAAGGCCTCCTTATACATTGTCCATGAACTTCAAGGATCTGTTTTATACATGCTTGTATCTGAGGCAACACGGTGCAAGAGAAAGGGCAGAGACTTTATAGCCAGATTGCTGGGTTCAAGTCTCACTTTTGGTACTTAATAGCTATGGGACTTTGGGAATATAAACATCATCCACTTTCTGAGATTGTGAGATTTAAGAGATAACTTATGTGAAGTAGATAATATATGTAATGGGCTTCACACAATGCTACACATAGCAGGTACATTTTTAACAAGTTTCTTGGGTGATTCTAATGCCAACCAAAGCTGGAAAACCACTGGGTGATATCACCCACTCCCTAGGTTTCAAGTCTGCTTTTAGGATGATTGTTTAAAACTCCCAAATGACTTTCCATTGTGTTAGACCCTGCATCACTTCACCCTTGTTTACCTTCCCAGCCTCCTCTCTTGCGTGCCTTCCTACCAGAAACCAGTCACACAGAAATTTCTACCAGTATCTTCCCTGATCACCAGGTCTGGGTTTGGTGCCTCTCCTATGAGTTCCAATAGCGCTCTGAATATCCCCCAACATTGCACTTACCACATCTTAGTGCACTTGCTCCGTTATTTGTTTCTATCCCCTATGAGATATATCCAGCTCCAGGTACTGGCATATATCAAGAAAGGGCTTCAATATATGTAAATTGACGAATGAATGAATGATCAATGACTCACAGAGATGTGCTTCCACATCAGACCTCTTCCCTAGGTCTTCATATCAAACTGGACACGTGAAAAATGAAATTCATTATCTTTCCCCAGTAAAAGGGTTTTTTTCCTTCCTCTGTTCTTTTTTTCACTGAAACACATAAAAATTTGCACAATTCCTAAAGCCAGACAGTGGAGGATTATCCAAGACTGCCCTGTCTCCCTCAGCCCCATATCCAATCTGTCACATTGCACATTAGCAACAGCCTGGCTCAGGAGATTTTTTCCAAAGTGTGATTTTTGAGGTTTAATTCAAGAGGGTATTTTGAGTGCATATGTTTATCTTCCCCTTAACTAAAAACACATTGAAAAAACAGTAAAGAAGTACAAACAGGAATAAATTTATAACATTCCTAAGAATGGGAAGACTGGAGAGTCTGATAACTTTCTGTAACATGGCAAACAGGTAGAAGGTATCATATTAATAGGAAAATAAAAGGGAAAGCCGCCATCTCAAACAAACATAGGAGAAATTTCTAACAAAAAGAGCCACAGAGAGACTCCCAGGGAGCAGGTATAGGGAATGGGAGTGGGTAAGGAAGGTGATTGATTGAAGGGTTGTCTATACTAGTCTCAGCTGATCATCAGATTAATTTGGAGTTCTTATTAAACATAGAGAATCTCAAAACTCTTCCCTTTGAACTCTGGTTCAGTGACTCTGGCAGTATGACTGAGGAATTTGGATTTTCAGCAAGGGTACCAGGTGATTTTTATGGTAAACAAGTTTGGGCAATATTGCAATATCAACGGCTCTTTGTTCAAGAACCCCACACCCACCATCCTTACACAGATGGATATGGTATACAGAATTAGCATTTACCCTCCCAACCCATGCTTTAAATTAGATAGCAGCAACCCCAGAATAAGACTGTCCTCATTCTGGCAATTGGAAATGTCAGATAGTTTCCTGCGTGAGCATCTGAAAGTGAATCTTGCCAGTCTACAGGCTCAGCCACATACAGAGAGCTCTCCATTTGTTCCCCCATTCGGGTAAGGGCCTTATTAGGAGAAACAGGGAACTCTTTTTATTAACTGCTTAGACCTTCACGCATACATATAAATGAAAACCTAAACTCACCACACATTTGAGGGAAAAACAACAGCATCAAAGAGAGAAAATATTGAACAAGTAGAACTTAACAACCAAATCTTAAAAAACAAAAAAAACAGAGATGTAGTGGATGCTGAGATGAACCACACAGATTCCCGTTCAGAAATGAACGACTTATTCTCCAGTTGCTGGGAGAGCTGCCAGCAGAAAGCCTTAAGGGAATTGCTTTGGCTGGAGAGAGCCACCTCACCTAAGGTAGTGCTCCCTCCTGGTGTGGCCCACATCCAGTGACTGATCAGCATGGAGATATGCGATCCTGGCTTTCTTACCCCAACTTGGGGAAACACTGAAGGGTCATTCCCTGCAGGATAGTTCTCTGAGTGGCCATGAATTGACCCACTTCTCTCCTCTTTCTTGCTTGTAGTTCTTAAGAATCACTGTAGAATGTTCTGGGAATGCAACATCCTGAGATGGGGGTTGGAGGGAGCTGGCCAGTCTGGGCACAGTTTCAGTCTCCCATTAGAACAGCATGTCCTTTAACGCGTTAGCCCAGTGGTCATGTGACCCTGGGATATAAAACCCAGGATGGGCTGCTTTCCAGGGTCCCTCAGCTGTGGTGCAAGTGGGCCATGCGCAGACAAGACTTCTTCCACCCTGGACAGCTTTCTGAGCCTTAGGGAATGGCTCACAATGGATCTTAGGCTTCTCTTGTTTCTGCTGTAAGAATAAAGTTGCTACATGTAATTTGTTGTATGTGCATGTGCTCTGTGTCACCAGATCCAGACAAGTTGGTAACCAGTGCACAGTGAGCCTGCTTCACGATCCCAGCTTCAGAACTTCCCAAAGTTTGGCTGAAAATTCCATTGGGATTGCATTGCAGCTCATCTATTCCCTCTGCCCAATCCTGTGTCCTTTCTTTCACTTCCCTTCCCCAAGTGTTCCTCCCAAGGACACTTCCTAATAAACCTCCTGCATGCTACTCTGCAAAAAGAAATTATTTAGTAAATAGAAGTTCTCACTCTGTCACCCAGGCTGGAGTATAGTAGTGTGGTCATAGCTCACTGCAAGCCTCAAACTCTTGGGCTCAAGTGATCCTCCTGCCTCAGCCTCCCTAGTAGCTGATAGTACTGGTGTGTGCCACCACACTTGGCTAATTTTTTAATTTTTTATAGAGACAGAATCTCACTGTCTTGCTCCGGATGGTCTCCAACTCCTAGGCTCAAGCAATCCTCTCCCCTTAGCCTCCCAAAGTGCTGAGATTACAGGTGTGAGCCACCATGTCCAGCCAGAAAGACTTTTTAAAAATAGTAATTGATATCCTCAGGGAGATTTGAGGTAATAATAAATAGATAAAACAAAAACATGCAACTATGGAAATGATGAGAAGAAAAATGAAGAATTATTGAAAGTTAAAAATAATATTTGAAATAAGTAGTTCAAATTAAAAAATGAAAACAAAGTTGAAAATACATCACAAAAAGTAGAAAATAAATGACAATATAGGAAAAACTTAAGGGACAACAGCATGCTGTCTGGAGGATGGGCACGTTTGTAACTTTGACTTGGGTGGTGCAAAGGCAATTTATGTGATCAAAGCATTCATACCCTGGTAACATTATGAAATACAAAAAAGAGAGAGACAATAGAGGGTTATTCTAGGAGGTCTAATATTTACTAAGTCTGAAAATGATTTTTTTGAAAAGGAGGGAGAAGAAATAATCAAGGAACAAGTAGAATTAAATACCCAGAGCTAGAGAAGGGTGTTAGGTAGATAGCTAGGATCTCTGGCTCTTCTAGGGTCACGGGTGCCCTGCTTTGGTGCTGCCTCCAGCAATTACCCCACCTGGGAAGACCAATAAGGGCAGGCACTCCATTTTGGTGTTCGCCCACCCTTATTCCTATCCCAAGAAACTGCTACACCTGAGGAAGGAGGGAATGCTTTGCCAACCCAAGAATTCCCCAGTTTAGATATTACAGGATTTGGAAAGTAACCTGGAGTAACCTATGGCTAATTATTATGTCGTTACCTTAAATCTACATTGTGGTTCATCTCCTTCAGATAGGGCTTTTAGAGAAGTAGCTCGCATAAGCAGATACAACCTTGAGAACACATGTTAATCATTTCATAACATCTCACACATCCTGAAAGCCCTTCCCCGGAATAGACTAATGAAAGGAAACAATCTGAGAATTCCCAAAGAGAGTCAGTTAGTCAGTGAGTCAGTCTGTCTCTCTCCATTCATGGAGACAGACCTGTTTCGTTTTATAAAAAAGCTGCTTGTGTGAAACTGCTCCCTGCTTGTGGTCACTCCATTGCACCGACCCTGCTTGTGGTATTTTTTTCCAAGCAAGGAGCCAAAGAACTAGGATAACAGTCTGCCAAGAGGCTGGACCTGACTCTTTGGTGTGTCTGATCATTCTTCGGCCAAGAGCATACCAAGAACCGAGAATAGACGGCCATCCTGATGAGGGATGATAGTGTGTAGATCCAAAGTACCACAACAGGATAAGTAGAATGGATTTTTTAAAGGCCTACAACTGGACATTCCTTACAAAATTTTTGGACACCAAGATTTCAAGATAATTTCTTAAAAATTTCTAGTATGAAAGAACCGAAACTTGAAATGTGAATGAGGATGGCATCTCATTACCGATGCTGGAAGAAAATGGCCCAATATCAACAGGGATGCTTTCTTTCTGGAGGCTTTAGGGGAGACTCTCTCTCTTATCTTTTCCCTTTTTCGGCTTCTAGAAGCCACCCACCCTCCCAGCTCATGATCCCTTCCTCTCCTCTTGTTTCAGTTGTCACGTCTCCTACCCATGACTCTAATCCTCCTGTTGCTCCATTATTGGGACCCTTGTGATTACATTGGACCCACCCAGATGGTCTAGGATAATCCCCCATCTCAGGATCATTAATGCATCACGCCTACAAAGTGTCTTTTACCATATAAGGTAACATATTCACAGGCTCCATGGATTGGGACTTGGACATCTTTGGCAGCCATTCTTTAGCCTATCACAGTCCCATTATAACATCTTGTTTTTCACATGTTGATTTTATTTAGAAGAAGTTTAATGTGATTAATATTAATCTGCCACTAAATGTTAGATTCTACTCTCCTAAATGGCTTAATCTACTAAATTATTCCTTCTTACTGCTACTGCCTTAGTTCAGTCTTTTATCACTTTTTTTGCTTAGGCTATATGAGGGGTGAATCACTTTGTTCTCTACCTTCTAGCCCAGCCCCCTTCCTCTCCCATGGTTAGTGGAGTGAATTTACCAAAAAGCAGTTCAATCTGCTACTCCTCTATATAAAATAAAATGTATCCCCATGGCCTTCAGAATAAATTGTAAATCCACTGGTGTTTGGCCCCTGGCTACCTCTCTCCTCCCTCACATGCAACCAATTCCCAAAATGTACTTTCACATGCAGTTTCATGTATTCCCTACACTTTCCTGAATGGGCCACCTTCTCTCACTTTTCTTCCAGCACTTCTCTCTTTGCCTGGAAGACCCAGTCCCTTCTTCCACCTGATGTGCTTACGCCTTCTCGTAGGCCTTACCTGACCACATTCCTGTGCCCTTCACTTCTCTCCTACAGATTTCTTCATAATGCTGAATGATCTTCAACTGCAGCATTCATGACTCTGTATTATAAGTGTTGGTTTACTTGTCTGTCATTGTAAATTGCCTATGAATTCTTTGAGGGTTTTGACAATATCATCTATGTCTATGTCTTGGCAGAGGGCCTGACACATATTTATCTCTCAAAAGAGTATTTTTTGGATGAATGAATAAACTATGACATGTTTTGGCCAATCACCTTTTTATAGCTCTGACTATCCAGTCTTTAAATCTATCAAGAGAGTTTTCCCAGATATCTATGTGGATGAATTTGTGTATAAACACACACACACACACACACACACTCACCACTTCTCACTGTCTGCTCTAACCATTGAGTTGACAGAAATTAGCAAACATTATACACAAAAGAGTATACAATATATACTCAAGTAAAAATAGACTGAAATTTTAATAAAAAATCTAATGTGGAAAACCAAGGAAACTGGAGATGGGGTGAAAAAAGTTTAGCCAAGAAGTTTCCTTCAAATTTTACTCCTTTAAATTGGAAGAAAGCTAACCTGACCATCACAATCATGTCTCACATTTGTACAGGATGCCATAGTTTTCACAAGTTTTAAAATCGTCTCTCTATTTGATGTTCCCAACTGTGTGAGACAAACGGGCTAGATATACGTTGCTCCAATTTCAGAGAGGAAAAAATAGAAGCTTAAGGGGGTTTGAGTTCTTAAAGGATTCACAAAAATTAGATGTTGTAAAGTGGAAAGCAGAACAGCAGACTTATCTGAGGAGTTTGTAAAAACACTACTGCCCAATACCCACCCCAAAACGATCAAATTGTAGTCTTAGGGAAAAGGGGTATCTCTTGCAACTGTATTTGTTGAAATCTCTCCAGATATTTCTAAGGAGCAGCCAGAAATGAGAAGCACTGGATTAGAAGCCACGTGTTCTTACTTTAGTTCAATGGTTTTTATACTAGTTATGACAAATCACGTGGGTGGCCTATGTCGTATCACACAGCTGGTGTAGGTACAAGTTATTCCTATGTTGCCTTAGAGAAAGTGTGAGTGAAAGTTTGTGTTTGCTTTCATTGATCTAATTAATAGTTGCTGATTGTTTTTAAGGAGAGGGTTAAGATTGCCAACATTTAAATAGCATTCAAGCCTGAGGTTCTAAGCATATTTTTTCCTGGCACCTTGATAACTATTAACAAGGCTGACCTGGAAAAGAAGGGAGTGAGGTGGAAGGATGGGGAGGCAGGCATGGTACATGGCAACAAGTGTGTTCCATGTCTCTTCGATCACACAACAAAGAGTGATTCCTTACAAAATCCTACACAAATGCTGCCATTCAAGTTATTTGAGGAAAGTTCCTAACCCCTGTTAACTCTCAGTTTCCTCATTTGCACAAGGGCATACTGATGGTAACTTAGTAGATCACTGAAAATATTAGATCCTGAAAACTGAATGATAAATGTATCTCCATGTCACTGTCACACAAGGCTGATTGGTAGGAAATGCACACCTCACAAGGACATTCTAAGGGATAAACAACAGTTACACAGCTCTTGGACATATAAATAATACTCATAAAAATGTTACCATGCATATGCTTTCTGCCAAGGTAAACTGTAATTTACACTTTTACCCTAGGCATAATTGTTAGTTTATCTTTTTTTTCTGTTCGCACCCAACTATTCCTCCTTTGGGCCTCAAAGCCACAAGAGCTTTCATGAAAATAATCTTTAAAACATATATTTGCCCTCTTTTTGACCCTTTAAACTAGCTCTTTATTACTCCAGGGCATTTTAAATTGTTCTAAATTTGTTTTGGAGGCTGTGGGTGTACTCTCCCCTCTGTAAGTATTCATAACCCCCACTAACTTCCATGGGAATCAGATACACATATATCAAAGTGGAAACAGGCTCTCATCCATTTAAATCATGATTAAAATCTATTTATGATAAAATAAAAAGTAAGAGCTAAAATCTGGGGGAAAAAGCACAAAAAAATGAGGCCATGTAGTGCATAATTAAAGGAACATATATTTATGGATAACGAAAGTGGCATACCACCCCCTGGCACTATTTCCAATATGTCCTCAGTCTCCGGTTATTTACAGTAAAGCACCCACATTATAAAATGAAATGTGTGTGAATAACTGTCTCACAAACTATGATTGGTCCCATGTGTCTTGACTCTGTGTTATAAATACAGAAGAGGAAAGGCACTGTTTTGACCAATATTAAGTCACCTGTGGGTAGAATTTGATCTTACCTATTTATTGTCAGATCTTAAAATTATGTCATAGACACTTGTGAAATTTGCATGTATAAGTCCGCCTACATCTATGTCCATGAAAATTGGGTAATGGAGTTCCAAACAGTCCAATTTTTTCTTATAAAACCAGATCTGTGTAGTGCATACCCTCTCTATGAACATTACTAGGAGGCAAATACAAACTTTACATACATATTTTAGTGATCCTTTGAAATGTTTGCTTTGAAATACAGATATATCATACATGCAAATAAATACACTAATTCACCCATGCATTTAATGATATCAAGTCAACTCTAAACCCCACAGCAGTAAGAAGTGCAATATTAAAATTCATTTCCATTTTACAAATAAACATTGTGCATTTCTCAGATAAAATGTGAGAAAATATGGAACTATGTGATTTTCAAACATAGCTTAAAATAAGTATATCTGTACTGAAATACATGGTCATTCTGAAGAAATTTGGTAAGATGTTTCTTCAGTTGCACTAAGTTAGTGTTTAGTCATTAGCTAAGTAAATAATACTTTTTAAGCAATACTCTTATGAAGAGAAAACGTCAAGTTCAACTTTCAGGAGCACCCAAGGAACGTCTAGGAAGTCAATAACTTGAGAGAATATGTTTTTCCCTTATATAAGAAATTGTGATGAAACTAGATTTGAAATAAGCATTTTAAAATAAACAGATATGTGTGATGACATACAGATATTTTAATAACATGCTACTTTAAGCACAATATGATTTTTCATTCCCTGAGCATATATGAATGGAACAGAATTAGGCTATTTGAAAATTCTGAAGATCTTCACCTTTCTGCATTCTTTTGGATTTCTGCCTCATTCTTTTTTGGAGCAGCTATAGCCCATGTCCTCAAATGAGCTGAGCTACCCAGACTCAAGTCTAGAGTGTTTAATTAAAGTGGCTACACAACGGCAAGTATTTTATAGAAATGTAAGATAACTTTTCCTAACACGTTCGCAATAACTATAGTAATTGATAACATTCGTCCGACCCCTACAGCAGTCTAAGAACTGTGCTAAATGCTTCATGAACAGATTTGTTAATCCCGAAAATGAGTTTACAAGATATTTTACAGATTTAAAAAAAAAACCAAACAAAACAAAAAGCAGAAGTCAGATTGCAGCGTGCATGGTGGGGCTAGATTCACAGCCAGGGCATCAGCCTCCAGCTGTGGGCTCCAGTCTCCTTCCTGTTGGCTCCCCCAGTGTCGGAACCTTGTAAACTTCACAAAGTGGATACCTACATTCAGGTCCTGTCCCTATTTGGAAAAATTCCACAGAACGGGGCCAAGTCAGTATAAGTTTTTCATCTATCTCAAGCCAGAGACCCAATTGAAAATTATCCAACCAGGGGCTGATGAAATGAGACTAAAGAAATGAAGTCATAAGAGATGATACCTGAAACTAAACTCAGATCCTCACAAGTTAAAATTCAATGTTCACAACTCCTCTCTTTCTCAAAAATGCTCAAATAAAATAGACATTTGGGCATAAACAATACACAAAATCTGTAATAAAGACCAGAGATGCATTGAAATCCCCAATTCATGGCATGGCAACATCCCAGGGGGAAGAAATTAATTATGATCTAGAAGCCATCTATAAAAAGCATGAAAATTCACACCTTCTTTAAGTGAAGATCTATGTATAAACTGTTGTTTATCCTTAAATTATACTTAATAAGTGGCTTCCAAAGATCAGATCTTGACAAAAAACTTCATAACATGAAGTCAAAAAAATTTCTTTTGAGCTAAAGGGACCTTGGAGAATCAGTTTGTCTAATTCCCTTATTTAAACAAAGGATTACCTTTTTAAAGAGACATTACATTGAAAGGGTACTTCCGCCAGGTGCGGTGGCTCACACCTATAATCCTAGCACTCTGGGAGGCCGAGGCAGATGGATCGTTTGAGCTCAGGAGTTCGAGGCCAGCCTGAGCAAGAGCAAGACCCCATCTCTACTAAAAATAGAAAGAAATTGGCTGGACAACTAAAAATATATAGAAAAAATTAGCAGGGCATGGTGGCGCGTGCCTGTAGTCCCAGCTACTCGGGAGGCTGAGGCAGAAGGATTGCTTGAGCCCAGGAGTCTAAGGGTGCTGTGAGCTA
>RJWJ010032739.1:0-18338 GCA_004363605.1 Indri indri
AAAGAATAAAGTGGTAGTATTAACTCCCATTCTTTCTGAACTACTCTTGAACTCAAACCAGTATACTGTTAATACCTTTGTGTTCTCCCAAGGATAGGAATGTCATTGGCTCTGCATGAGATCCCGGGGACTCTTCTTGGACTATGGCTTGACTACTCCAGGGCCTCTCTCTTCAGATACTTATTCAAAAGAGGTAAATCAAGGAACCAAGTTGGATTCCAATGCTTTATCCAAAAGTAAAATATGAATTTTAGGGCATACTCAGGTGTGGCAGAAATAACATATTTCTTTATTTTCTCGTAATCACATTTAATTCAAGTCAGACCTCATACTGCTATATATCAGCAGAAAATTTAATCTCAGTCATGATTGGGGCTCCCAAAAAGAATACCACTAGGGTTATGTGTAGGTCCTGGGGGTAGTGTCTTACCACCAAAGCATCATAGAGGCTCTGTAACCATTGGCTTAATAATCTAGACTGGTTTCCCCAGAGATGGCCATTGCTCCAGCCTACATGTTCTCATCAGGACCAGTGGCCGGAGGCATGAGCATCTTCAGCAAGGATGCGATTCCCTGTGCTCAGGGTCCAGCACTCTCACCACTGTGCTGTCAAAGAACATGGGGCAGGTACCCTCAAATCACACAACCTATAGAACTTCACCTTCCTCCTACCCTTCTGAAATCATTCCTTCCTGTCCCCTCCTTCCCTGGATACTTTCATAATCTTTTCAGTCAGCTTAATTGTTTGCACAACTTAAGACCAGCTCTTGACTTCCAACAGCTTCTGCTTTTAGTACTACCAAAATCCCTAAAATGAGGATGCAAGGGAGGAATAGTACAAGATAAAAAGTACAAATTGGTATTTGAAAAATTATCCTGCCCCCATGAACAAGCAGTTTGCTCCCTGGAAGTCCTCACCTGGAACCAGGATCCAATCTTTCTTATAGCATTTTTTCTTTTTACTCTTATTATCAGAAGCAAGAATGTGTACTCACTCCTCCAGTTTTCCTGTTTTGTGTAACATTGTTACACAAAAGCACTAGGGCTTATCTTGCATTGATATTTTTTGCTTGTAAGAGCTATTCATTTATTAGAAACAAGAGCCTACCTGTCTTCTAGGGTCAACTGCTTTATCTTTTCTAGTGAGACAAACTTTATTAACCTAGAGGCCAAAACATACTTGTCGTCAGGAATTGTTCATGAATATATATACAGTCATATGTGGCTTAACAATGGGGGTACGTTCTGAAAAATGCATCATTAGGTGATTTTGTCATTGTGTGAACATTATAGAGGGTACCTAAACAAACCTAGATGGTATAGCCTATACACACCTAGTCTTTATGGTATAGACTATTGCTCCTAGGCTACAAACCTGCATAGCATGTTACTATACTAAATGCTGTAAGCTGTTGTAACATAATGGTATTTGTGTATCTAAACATATCCAAGCATAGAAAATGTACAGTAAAAATACAGTATTATAATCTTATGGGCCCACCATCGTATAAGCGGTCCATCAGAGACCGAAAACATTGTTATGCCTGCATAATTGTATTAATCAGGATGTTTGGCTGCAAATAACATAAAACCAAGTCAGAGTAGATTATGTACAAAAGATAATCTATTGGCTCACAGAATTTGGAAGTTCAAGAGTTGACTTCAAAAATGGCTGGATCAAGGGAGAGGGAAGGTCAAAGTGTCATTACATGACCTAGATTGGTGAATCTGAGTACCCCATCAGCCAGGTATTGTGATTAGGTAAATGATAGTTATCAGATAGTGTCAGGACCTTGCTGGGATTTTTTTTTCCCCCTAAACTGTTAGGAAATACACTTCTATATCCAGTGAAAATATCCTTTGAGAACAGAGGTAAAATAAAGACATTATCAGAGAAGGAAAACCAAAAGAATTTGTTGCCAGCGGACCTGGTTTAAAAGAATTGCTAAGCAGGGCATGGTGGCACATTCCTGTAGTCCCAGTTACTTGGGAGACTGAGGCAAGAGGATCACTTGAGCCCAGGAATTTAAGGTTACAGTGAGTTATGATAGTGCCACTACACTGCTCTCCAGCCTGGGTGATGGAGCAACACCCCATCCCTAAAACAAAAAGAAAAGAAAAACTAAATTGGAAATGTGTGAATCACTGGATTAAATTATTTTTTAAAAAAAGAAATGCTAAAGGAAGTTTAGCAATTCAGACAGAAGGACATGATACCTGAAGGAAATCTGAAATATCAAGCATGAAGGAAGGACAACAGAAATGGTAAATACTTGGGTAAACATAACAGACTATTCTTCTCTTGAGTTTTTCTTTTAAAAATTGATAGTCGACAGCAAAAATTATAACACTGTCTGATGGGGTTTTCAATTGTACTGCATGAAATAACTATAACATAAAGGATGAGGAGAGGATAAAGAAACTTAGATAGTGGTAACACTTCTATACTCCTCTTGAAGTGGCAAAATATTGATTTTAAGTGAACTATAAAAAGTTAATGATGTTTATTATAATCCCTAGACCAACCACTAAAAAATAGCTATACACAGATATGGTCATAAAGACAATGGAGCAATTAAAATGGAATACTTAAACATGTTCAAATTATCCAAAAAAGGCACAAATATTAAAATAGTATACCTAAATCTGAACATAGCAATAGTTACATTAAATGTAACTGATCTACAAACACCAATTAAAAGAAAGAGATTATTGTAATGGAATTTTAAAAATGACCCAACCATATGCAGTCTTCAAGAAATACCCTTCAAAAAAAAATCAGAAGCTGTTTTATGACTCAAAAATAAATGAAAAAAAAATACTCTTGAAATAAAATGTTACACAAAAGTTAAAAGTAAAAGGATGGAAAAGACATACCATGCAAACTCTAACTAAAATATAACAGGAGTGGCCAGGTGCAGTGCCTCACCTAGCACTCCGGGAGGCTGAGGTGGGAGGATTGCTTGAGCTCAGGAGTTCGAGAATAACCTGAACAAGAGTGAGACTCTCTCGAATATAGAGAAAAATTCAGTTATTTAGGTGTGTGAAATTAAATTGTAAATAAGACCCGATGGTCATGGTGAGTGAGAGAAGGGCGGTCGTGTGCGCCTTTGTTCCCTCCCAGGCAGGACAGCTCCAGACAACATCTTGTTTGCACCTCTGAGCTGAGACAGTTCCTGTAACCTGAACTGAGACACCATGGCCAGAAAACTTTTCCCAGCAGCCACCTGAAAGGGGAATCCATCAGAGACTTTGGCCTTGGAACCTGCCCATTTGGGACTCAGCTGTTTTCAGTCCCTCAAGATCAAATTCTTCGTTTACATACATAAATCTGATGGAAGGCTGGGGTGGGAGTTTTCCGTAGTTAAGCCAGACCCCTTCTTTGTTCTGTGGAGCACACTTTCATTTTACATCTAGAGATATATCTCCCCAAGCTACAGATTTTTTTTTTAGAAAATAAAAGCTCTCCTTTTTTTCCTCTGCAAACTTCATGATCTTTTGTTAACAGGTGAAATGAACCAACAGCTCAAAAACCAAAAACTAGCAAAACTCACCCATGATGAAGCAGATAACCTGTCATATACAAGTTTAAGAAATTGAACTCAGAATTGAAAACTTTCCAAGATAGAAATTTCCAGGCCCAGATGGTTTAACTAGTAAATCTTACCAAACATTTACAGAACTAATATCAATGCTTCCACTTCACATTATCTTCTAGAAGATAATCCAATTTGGATGTCTTTTATTTCTTTCTCTTGCCTAATTGCTTTGGCTAGGACTTCCAGTATTACGTTGAATAGGAGTGGTGAAAGTGGGTATCTTTGTCTTGTTCCTGATCTTAGAGGGAAAGCTTCCAGCTCTTCCCCATTCAATATGGTGTTAGCTGTGGGTTTGTCATATACAGCTCTTAATGTATTGAGATACATACCTTCTATGCCTAATTTGTTGAGAGTTTTTATGATGAAGGGATGTTGAATTTTGTCTGATGTTTTTTTTTGGTGTCTATTGAAATGATCATATGGTTTTTCTCTTTCATTTTGTTAATGTGATATATGACATTTATTGGTTCGTGTAAGTTGAACCATCCTTGTATCCCTAAGATGAATCCCACTTGCTCATAGGGAATGATGTTTGGGGTTTTATTGGGTTTTTTGTTTGTTTTGGTTTTTTTCCTTCTTTTTTTTTTGAGACAGAGTCTCACTCTGTTGCTCAGGATGCAGTGCAGTGGCATCATCATAGCTCACTGCAAACTCAAACTCCTGGGCTCAAGCAATCACCCTTACCTAGGTCATTTTTTTTTTTTTTTTTGGTAGAGACAGAGTCTCACTATTTGCCCAGGCTGGTCTTGAACTCTTGACCCCATGAGATCCTCCTGCCTCAGCTTCCCAAACTACTAACTAGGATTACAGGTATGAGCCACCATGCCTGACTCTATGAATGATCTTTCTCATGTGCTGTTGAATACAGTTTGCTAGTGTCTTATAGAGAGTTTTTGAATCTGTGTTCCTCAGGGATATTGGCTTGTGGTTTTTGTTGTTTTTATTGTGTATTTGTCTGTTTGGAATCAGGGTTATGTTGGTCTCTTAAAATGAGTTTGGAAGTATTCCTTTCTTTTCAATTTCAGGAATAGTTTCAGGAGAATTGGCATTAGTTATTTTTTTAAATGTTTGGTAGAATTCAGCAGTGAAGGCACAAGATCCTGGGCTTTTTTCTTTCTTTTTTTTTTTTTTTGGAAGACGTTTTATTTCTAACTCCATTTCCTCACTCATTATAGAGGACTGTTCAGATTTTCTGTTTCTTTATAATACAGTTTTGGTAGGTTGTGTTTGTCCAGGAATTTATCCATTTCTTCTGTGTTCTTAAATTTGTTGGTATATAGTTATTAATTATAGTCTCTTATGACCCTTTGTATTTCTGTGACATCAGTTGTAATGTCTCCTTTTTCATCACTGATTTTATTTATTTTAGCCTTTTCTCTTTTTTCTTGGTTAGTCTAGCTAAAGTTTTGTTGATTTTGTTTATTTTTTCAAAAAAAACCCCAACTTTTTGTTTCAGTGATCTTTTGAATTTTTTTTAGTCTCTATTTTGTTTATTTCTGCTTTGAGCTTTATTATTTCCTCCCTTCTACCAATTTTAGGTTCAGTTTGTTCTTGTTTTTCTGGTTCCTTGAGATGCATGGTTAGGTTGTTTATTAGAAATCTTTCTTCTTCTTTTTTTTTTTTTAAAGAGATAGGGTCTCACTCTGTCACCCAGACTGTAGTACAATGGCATGATCAAAACTCACTGAAACCTTGAACTCCTGGGCTCAAGCAATCTTCCTGCCTCAGCCTCCTGAGTAGGCATGTGCCACCTCGCCCAGCTAATTTTTTGTTTTGTTTTTTTTTTAGTACAGATCGAGTCTCACTATGTTGCCCAGTCTGGTCTTCAAATCCTGGCCTCAAGCAATCCTCCTGCCTTGGCCTCACAAAGTGCTGGGATTACAAATATGAGCCACTGTATCTGGCCCCTTTCTTCTTCTTTTTTTTTCCTCCCCGCCCCCTCTTCTTTTTTAATGTAGGCATTTATTGCTGTGAACTTCCCTCTTCGAACATCTCTTGCTGTGTCCCATAGGTTTTGGCATGATGTATTCCATTCTTGTCTCAAGGAATTTTTAAATTTCCCTTTTAATTTCTTCACTGATGCATTGGTCATTCAGGAACATGTTTAATTTCCATATATGTGTGAGGTTCTGAAGTTTTTCTTGGTGTTGAGTTCTAGTTTTATACCATTGGGGTCCAAAAAGATACTTGATATGATCTCTATCTTCTTAAATTTGTTAATATTTATTTTGTGGCCTAGCATACAATCTATCCTGCAGAATGTTCCATGTGCTGGTAAGAAGAATGCATATTCTGCAGCTGTTGGATGGAATGTTCTATAAATGTTTGTTAAGTCCATTTGACCTATGGTGTAGTTTAAGTCTGATGTTTCTCTGTTGATTTTCTGTCCAGATGATCTGTCCATTGTTGAGAGCGCAGTGTTGAAGTCCCCTACTATTATCGTATTGCAATCTGTCTCTCCCTTTGAATCTAATAATATTTGCTTTATATATTTGGGTGCTCTGGTGTTGGGTGCATATATATTCACAACTGTTGCATCTTCTTGTTGAATTGATCCCTTTATCATTATATAATGACCTTCTTTGTCTCTTTTTACAGTTTTTGACTTAAAGTCTGTTTTATCTGATATAAGTATGGCTACTCTTGCTCACTTTTGGTTTCCATTTGCAAGGAACACCTTATTCCACCCCTTCACTTTCAGTCTGTTTGTCTTTAATGGTGAGATGAGTCTCTTGTAGGAACCACATAGTTGAGTCTTTTTTTTTTTTTAATCCTTCAGCCACTCTGTATCTTTTAATTGGAGAATTTAATCCATCTATATTCAAGTTTATTATTGACAGATAAGAACTTACTCCTGCCATTTTGTTAATTTTTTTATGGCTGTTTTGTAGGTCTTTTGTTCCTTTCTTCTGCTTTTTTTGTTTCCCTCTGTGGTATGATGGTTTCCTGTGGTGCTAAGCTTTGTTTCCTTTCTGTTTCTCATTTGTGTATTTGCTGTAATTTCTTTCTTCGTGGTTACCATGCTCATGTAATGAGTCTTGTAAATATAATAGACTGTTTTAAGCTGGTAACAACTTACATTTGGTCACATAAAAATACTGTAAAGCCAGGCATGGTGGTGCACTCCTATAGTCCCAGCTATTTGGGAAGCTAGGGTGGGAGGATCACTTTGAGCCAGGAGTTCAAAGCCAACCTGGGCAACATAAGAGGACTCTGTCTCAAAAAAAATACTCTAGACTTCCCCCTCCAATTTATATTTTTGCTACTTTGATTTACTTCTTCATCTATTATGTGTTCCTTTGCCACTAATTAGCTGTTGTTGTTTTTTGGGGTTTTTTTTTTTTTTTTGCCATTTGACTTTAAACCTTCATGCTAGAAAGTTGTGAGATTTACATAGCACTATTATGTCACTGGAATATTCTGAGTTTGTTTTATGAATTTACCTCTACTGGTGAGTTTTATGCTTTCATATATTTTCATAACAGCAATTATCATCCTTTCATTTCCAATAGTAGCACTTCCTTAAACATTTTTTGTAAGGCCAGTATAGTGGTGATGAATTCCCTCAGCTTTTACTTATCTGGGAAGGTCTTTATTTCTTTTTCAGTTCTGAAGGATAGTTTTGCTGGATATAGTATTTTTGACTGCCAGATTTTTTTTCTCTGCACTTTGAATGTATCATCCCATTTTCTGCTGGCCTGCAAGGTTTCTGCTGAGAAATCTGCTATTAATCTAATGGGGTTTCCCTTATATGTGACTTGAAGCTTTCCTCATGTAGCTTTTAAAATTCTCTGTTTGTCTTTGACTTTTTACAGTTTGATTATACTGTGCCATGGAGAGGAGCTTTTTGGATTGAATCTAATCAAGGACTTTTTTTTTTTTAAGAAAAGGAAAGAGAAGTTTATTAATTTGCCAGCAAATGAAGCAGGCAGCAGACAAGTGTCTCAAAAGACCACCATCCCACCATTAGGCAGAAATACACGGCTTTTTAAAGGGGGGGGAGGTGGCATAGTTTGGTGGTTCAGGTCTACGTGACAAATATCACATGTAGTGGCTTCGGGCTATTGTTCAACTATAGCTGATGGTTTCAATAGACCTTATCACCCATGAGGAAGATCTCATGACCTTTGGCTGGACAATTCTGTTGAGCCATCTCCTGTGGTTTAAAGGTGCTAGAAAACAAACAGCAAAGAACATTTTCCTGCCTCTTTGATTACTGGCCTCAGACAGGAATATAAGTTTTAATTCCCAAAAAGGGTGGGTTTTTTTTTTTATATTGTTGCTTTTTTTTTTTAATTTCAGAGTATTATGGAGGTACAAACACTTTGGTTACATAAATTGCCTTTCCACCACCCAACAATCATGCCCATCCCCCAGACAGCACACACCCACATCTGTTAGGTATGGATTTACCCATCCCCTCCTCACCCTTCCCACCTACCTGACACCCTATGAATGTTACTTCCTATATGTGCATATTAGTGTTGATCAATTAGTACCAATTTAACAGTGAGTGCATGTAGTGTTTGTTTTCCCATTCTTGTGATACTTCACTTAGAAGAATGGGTTCCAGCTCCATCCAGGATAATATTAATACAATAGCTAGCTCATCATTTTTTATGGCTGAGTAGTACTCCATGGTATACATATACTACATTTTTTTTGTCTCTCCATATGAAATTTATTCCCATACTTTTTATGGAAGAATAAAAATTCAATTCATTGTTTTTGTTTATCCCATTGTGATGGCTCCATTGCCTAAAGGTTGGATATTATACAAAAAAAAGAAAAGTATCTCATGAAATGTCTGAGTACAATATATTTGAATTATCAGGGTAATGTCAGATACAAACACAAAAATTGTATTGATGTTATGCAAACTGAGGTTTTTTTTGTCTTTCTGTTTCTGTATATTCTTAAAATTTTTGAAATTTATTTTTTTAAACTATAGTCTTTAAACTTTTGAAAATTTATTTTTTAAAGACATTTTCTTTAGTGAGGAATGTCAGTACTGTATTTATACAGAGACTACTTTGTAATAGAGAGTTATGTATGTCGTGACCTTTATCTACTTAAGACTCCTCAAAGAGTGATATACCTGATGCCTCTATTGTTCCATAGGGAAATTCTCTTCTTTTTTTTTTTTTAATTTTTATTTCAGGGTATTATGAGGGTACAAACATTTTGGTTACATTTTATGTCTTTGCTTCACCCAAGCAAGTGTTACAGACATGCCCTTCCCCTTTACAATGCTCATCGTGTCTTTTAGTTGTGCGTTTACCTCCCCAACCCCCTAATCCCTGGAGAATATTACTACCGTGTGAGCACCATAGCGTTGATCAGTCAGTGCCAATGTGATGGCGAGTACATGTGGAGCCTATTCTTCCGATCTTGTGATACTTCACTTCGGATAATGGGCTCAAGCTCTATTCAGGAAAATATAAGAGGTGCTAGATCACTGTCATTTCTTATAATTGAGTAGTATTCCATTGTATACATATGCCAAATTTTAATAATCCACTCATGAATTGACGGGCACTTGGGTTGTTTCCACATCCTTGCAATAGTGAATTGTGCTGCCATAAACATTCGGGTACAGATGTCTTTATTATAGAATATCTTTTTCTCTTTTGGGTAGATGCCTAATAGTGCTATTGCTGGATCAAATTATACCGCATTTTGTTAATCCACTCACATATTGATGGGCACTGGGGTTGTTTCCACATCTTTGTGATTGTGAATTGTACTGCTATAAACATTTGAATGCAAGTGTCTTTTTTATAGAATGTCTTTTTTTCTTTTGGGTAGATATCAAGTAGTGGAATTGCTGGATCAAATAGTAGGTCTAATTTTAGTTCTTTGAGGTATCTCCCTACTACTTTCCACAGAAGTTGTACTAGTTTGCAATCCCATCAGTAGTGTATGAGTGTTCCTATCTCTCCACATCCATGCCAACATTTCTTGTTTTGGGACTTTTTGATAAAAGTCGTTCTCACTGGAGTTAAGCGATATCTCATTGTGATTTTGATTTGCATTTCCCTGATGATTAAAGATGTTGAGCATTTTTTTCCTATGTTTCTTGCCATTAGTCTCTCTTCTTTTGAAAAGTTTCTGTTCATGTCCTTTGCCCACTTTTTAATGGGATTGTTTGATTTTTTCTTGCTGATTTTCCTGAGTTCTATATAGATTCTAGTTATCAGCCCTTTATTGGGTGTATAGCATGCAAATAGTTTCTCCTATTCTGTAGGTTGTGTATTTGCTCTAGTGATAGTTTCTTTGGCTATACAGAAGCTTTTTAACTTGATCATGTCCTATTTATTTATTTTTATTGATGCTGTGATTGCTTTTGGGGTCTTCTACATAAATTCTTTGCCTAGGCTGATGTCTGTAAGAGTTTTTCCAACATTTTCTTCTAGAATTCTTATGGTTTCATGCCTTAGGTTTAAGTCTGTTATTAATTGAGGACCTTTGAGCTTCCTTTATTTGGATGTTCATATCTATCCCAATACTTGGGAAGTTTTCAGCTATTATTTCATTAAATAGGTTTTCTATGCCTTTCTCCATCTCTTTTCTCTCTGTCATTCCTATAATGTGAACATTTGTTCACTTAATGGTGTTGCATAAGTCCCATAGGCTTTCTTCATTCTTTTTAATTTTTGTTTTTATTTTTCCCTCTGACTGGGTTATTTCAAAAGACCTATTTTCAAGTTCAGAAATTGTTTCTTCTGCTTGATCTAGTCTGTGGTTGAAGCTCTGAGTTATATTTTTTACTTCATTCATAAATTTTTCAGCTCCAAAATTCCTGTTCAATTCTTTTTTATGATATCTCTTTGTTGAATTTCTCATTCAGATCATAAATTGTTTTTCTAATTTCATTGAATTTTTTGTCTGTGTTCTCTTTTATCATGCCGAGTTTCCTTAAGATCATTATTGTGAATCCCTTTTCAGGCATTCCATAAATGTTCTTCGCTTTGGGGTCTGTTACTGGAGATTTATCATGTTCCTTTGGGGGTGTTTCCTTGCTTTTTCATGTTTATCCTGTGTCCCTATGTTGATATCTGTGTATCTAATGGAAACTTTTTCCAATTTTATGTAGTAGCTTTCATAAGGAGAGACTTTTTCCTAAGGTGTCGATTGGATGTGGTGGATTGGCGTTGATTCTGGTCGTTCTAGGTGGACTCAGTAGTGTGGTCTCTGTGCAGTTTTTTTCAGCTGTAATCCTTGCCAGTGACATCTGCGATCACCTCAGTTGCCCAGGCTATGGGTGTTTGTGATGGCAGTGATATGATTTTGCTGGTGCCAGGTTAAATGTCAGCCAGACAGGTATAGCCATGGAGAGCTGATAGGCCATCTAGTGGTCTCCCCAGGGAGACAGTGGCCACTGCCAAGTTGGCAAAGGCCAGGTACAGGTGCTCATAGGTGTGCTGTGGCTGGGCAGCTCTCTGGTGGTTTGGTTGGGGTGGAGGGCTGCCACTAGACTAGCCATGAAGTTGGGGCAGGCTCCCATAGGTGTAGCAGACCAGGGTGGCTCTGCAGCAGTCCAAAGCCACCACAGGACCAATGGTCAGGCCAGGCACTGGCACACATAAGTGTGACTAAAGCCAGCACCTCTGCAGAGGACTGGCTTTCAGGCTGTGTGTATGTGCAAATAACCCAATTTAAAACTGGGCAAAAGTCTTAAACAAACCCTTACTAAAGAGGAGACATAGATAACAAATAAGCATATGAAAAGATGCTCAAAATATTATCCATTAAGGAAATGCAAATTAAAACCAGAATGAGTTATCATACATACCTATTAGAATGGCTAAAATAAAAAAATAATGACAGTTATAAGTGCCAGCAAGGATGTAGAACAACTGGAACTCTCATACATTGCTGGTAGGAAGGCAAAATGGTACAGACATTCTAGAAAAGTTTTCCAGTTCCATTTTTCTGTGTGTGACAGGGTCTCACTCTGTCACCCAGGCTAGAGTGCAGTGGCATGATCATAGCTCACTGCAGCCTCGAACTTCTGGGCTCAAGTGATCCTCCTACCTCAGCCTCCCAAGCAGCTGGGACTATAGGTATGTGCCACCATACCTGGCTAATTTTTTAATTTTTTGTAGAGATGGGGTCTCACTATGTAGCCCAGGCTGGTCTTGAATCCTGGTCTCAAGCAATCTTTGCACCTCTGCCTCCCAAAGTGCTGGGATTACAGGCATTAGCCACCACACCTGGCCTCCAGTTTCTCATAAAGTTATACATATAGTATGTGTAGGAAAAAAACATAGTATATATAGGGTTTGGTAGTATCCACAGTTAAAAGCATCCACTGGGGGTCTTAGAATTTATCCCCTGTGGATAAAGAGGACTACTGTACACTTACTACATGACCCAGCATTCTTACTCTCAGTTATTTACCCTAGAGAAACAAAAACTTATGTTTATATAAAAACCTATACATGGTGTTTATAGCAGCTGTATTCATAATTGCCAAAAAATTGGAAACAACCCAAATGTCCTTCAATGGGTGAGTGGATGAACAAACTGTGGTATATCCATACAATGGGAATACTACTCAGCAATGAAAAGGAATGAATTTTTGATACATGCAAAAACTTGAATGAATCTCACAGGCACTATGCAGAGTGAAAGAAATTGGTTTCAGAAGGTTATATACTGTATGATCCCACTTATATGATATTCTAAACCTGTAGTCCCCAACCCCTGGGCTGCAGACCAGTACCGGTCTGTGGCCCATTAGGAACCAAGTTGCCCAGCAGGAGGTGAGCAGCGGGCCAGCGAGCAAAGCTTCATGTATATTTACAGCTGCTCCCCATCGCTCTCATCACCGCCTGAGCTCTGCCTCCCTGCCCACACCACCCCACCCTCAGCCCATGGAAAAATTGTCTTCCATGAAACCAGTCCCTGGTGCCAAAAAGGTTGGGGACTGCTGTTCTAAATGACAAAGATGCTCTCCTTTGACCAAAACTTTAGTCAGGCCCCTTTGGGTTCTCTGCTTGACTAGGCCCAATCTTGGGCTTCCTTCTCTATCCTTGTAATACTGAGTTTGAGCAAGAATCCTGCTAAGTCAGTTTAGGAAAAATATCTCACCCTTGGTTATCTGACCATCCTAGATATTCTATCACCCTGGCCTACCTTCAGTAATAACCCTATCAAGTTAGTATAACCAAAATCCCCTTACCCTTGATGTTTCCTCTTAGTAATTTCCCATCCACTGACCACCTCCCCCCACTCTTTGGTTATAAATCCCCACTTGCCCTTGTTGAAGTTGGAATTGAGTCCAATATTTCTTTCCCACTGTGAAACTCCATTGCAGCAGTCTCCATATCTTTCACCATGGCCCCCTCTTGAATAACATCCACCTTATCATCTTTAACAAGTTTCATGAATAATTTTTTCATTAACATCAGAAAGACAAAACTATAATGATGGACAGCTGAGCAGTGGGTGCTGGGGATTACGATAAGAGGAGAGTGTGACTGCAAATGGAAGCTTTTTGGGGGTGATGGTACTGTTGTGTTTTGATTGTGGTAACGGTTAAATGAATCTGTTGTTTAAAAAAATTTCAAGGAGGCCATTGGTTTGAATTGAGCTCCTGCACTAGGCCCAGCACAGCAAACCAAAATGGAGTTACCCATGCTGAAGTTCCGCCACAGACCCAAAACCAAGTTGTTTATCTGACCTTCAAAGAAGTCAGGAGAGGGAGATAATTGCGAAATCTCCAAACGAACCATTTTAACCAGTATGATAAGGAAATCCTCTCTGCTTTAACCTTTACAAAGAAAGTAACTTTAAAATGACCAATCTGCCTTTTGTTCTCTGTTTCTGCTTTCCTCAGCCTTTTTCTACCTGTAAAGCCAAACTTCTCTGCTCGGCTCATGGGAATATTCCTTTTATTTTATAAAATGAAGTGTTGCCTGATTCTAGATCGCAAATAAAGCCAACCAGATCTTTAAACTAAATTTGTTGTAATTCATTTTGTCTTTTTTTTTTTTTTTTTTCAGAGAGACATGGAGTCTCTCGCGATATTGCCCAGGCTGGAGTGCAGTGGCTATTTACGGGTGCAATCCTTGAACTCCTGGGCTCAAGGGATCCTCTCATCTCAGCCTCCCACATAGCTGGGACTACAGGCCTAAACCGCCATGTCCCACCAATTTTGTCTTTTGCATTATATATGTGTTAAAATTCATCAAACAATTTTATGTTAATTGAAAAAAATAAAACTAAAAACAAAACAAAACTAGATGTGCCTTCTCAGTGGAAAGCTTCTTTTCTTTAGTTCTTGGATTCCACTTTCTTTCTATTCCTAACAAGAGAACTGGGGTAAAGCCTCTGGAAAGTTTAGTTCTGGAAGGTTTTCAGTCTTACTTAATAAATCTGCTTCTTTTTCTTTAACAATTCTCAAGGGGCTAAACAGAAGGATGAGCAGGCTTCAGCCAGAACAGCATTCAAAATTCAGTGATAGATTGCTAACTTCTGGGCTTCTGACAAGCAACTAACACAAAGGTTGCAAACAGGCAGCCTGTGAACCAGATTTAGCTCACAGAGTTGTTACTTTGGTCTACTGGACGTTCCAACATCTCCAACATTTTTTTTAATCAGGCAGCTCCACATGAAAATACGGATTTCTAGTTTCTCTTGGAAATTGGAAGTTTGGGCAACACTGGGCCCAGCATTTCTGAATGGCAATAATCAGAGCTGTGCAGCAACTATCCCTTTCAGCCAAGCATGTGACCTTCCATGCATTGCAGTCCCAAACACTCCCACTCTTAATCCCAGCCTACTGATTTAGTTTACTGTTAAGATTCCTAGCTCCTGCAGACTCCTGGTATGATAACTGCATTTTGAGTTAGGGGTTAGTAAAAAAGAAAAAAGATAAATAAAAAAAAATTAATATTTTAAAAAACAAAGAAATTTATTTTAAAAAATTAACAGTTTCTTTCAGGTGCTACACATTCCTCAAATGAGGTTGGGAAATGCCTTCAGACTCCAACTTCTTATTAGCTTCAGTTTCTTCCCCCCACACCTGAACCATCATTACCACATCACTGAGGTCATTTTTCTCTGAGATATGGAAAATAGTACTGAAAAGGAGTGAATCAAGCCTCCTATCTCTCAAAGCTCTCCTTCCACCTTTCATTAGTTTAGGACTTAATCTCTCAGCCAGTATAAACTGTTGAGACTTCAGGGCAAGAAAGACACATGTAACTTGTGACCCTCATCTACTGCCTGAAACTACTGCCAGGCCAAATTTTCAGCTCTGTCAGTGGGGGTGGTTGAAGTATCACAACATCTCAAAATTATCACACATCCTTATAGTTCTTGTGATATCGTGAATCCACCCATCTTTCAACTCCCAAGGAAGTTAGTAATGACATTATTTACATTTGGAAGCCCACTGAACCAGGACTCATTTCTTGGTTCTAGACTAATCCCAGTCACTAAGTTGCAGGGTGACTTGGGGTAAATTACCTTTGCCCTCCGGCCCATAGCTTCCCTTTTGGTAAGATAGGTGCATTAGAGGAGAGATCATTTCAGTGAGGTCCTTTCAAATTCTAACAGGCTAAATGGATTATTAGGAACACTACGAAGGTAAGAATAACTGTTGGAGAAATTAACTTCAGTTACTAGTGTAGTATTTCAAATTACCAAAGGGTTTGAATTTGAGGTTAATGCCAGAGGATATTTAGGGACCACAGCAGCAGGAGTCCAGAAGTCCTTTTGGCTTGGATCTCACCCTCACAAAGGGCCTCAAATTTAGACTTTGATAATATCTCTTTCAGAAGTTATTGTCAAAGGCAAGATTACAATAAGTTCATCATTCGACTTTATATAATCCTATTATGATTTTAGGAAAAGCACAATGAGTTGATCCTATACTTTCATAGCTGTTGAAAGTATTAACATTTAAAATATACCATAATTTTTGACAGTTTTAGGATTATTTTAATTTTAATATACTAAGAGCTCCACAAAACGGAAGAAGCCTAAACCCCAAATCTCTGCGTATAACTCATTTTACTGGGAATTTACTCTGCACCTGGCACTTTACTAACAATGCCTGTGTAATCTTCACAAGCCTATAATTACCCTCATTTCAAGGATGAAGAAACTGGGATTAAAAGATATTGTCAAATCGCTTACTAGCACACAGTTGATAAGTGGTAGAGCCATCTCTCAAATCCAGGAAATCTAATTGCCTTGCCTGAGTCAATCCCTTAAAGGGTCCCACTCTGGCTGCCAGCTAGAGATGACGTCAACGGTAAAATCTTACGCGGACAGAGGTCCCCTCTCCTCCCCCTCTTTTACTTCCTCTTCTGTCCCAAGGTCGTCGGTCCCTAAGGGGGTAGATGGGACCACGCCAGGCAGGCGGCGCTGCGCATGCTCAGCCGCACAGCACGGCGGGAAAGGGGTGGGGCAGACGGGGCAGTTTCGTGTCCGAGATCCTTTGGGAAGCCTCGCGCGGGAGCGACTCTGAGAGAATTTAGTAAGCCTCCTTCTGCGGCTCTGCTTTCTGTCTTTCCTCCGCGCCTAACTGGAAAGGGGCAGAGTTTCTGCTGTCTGAGGGAGGATGACGCGCCGGGTCGGGGTTCTAGAGACGCAGCCCTGAGTGCGGATTCCGCCATGTGGGGGTCGGGAGCTCCGGGCCAGGCCCTGACCTGGATTGTGTTTGTCGTCTCCTTTAACCTTGCTCGCAGAGAACCGGGGAGGGGTCACTGCTCCCCAATTCCAGCAGTTCTCGCCGCCTCCTGCTCCTGCTCGTAACTGGGCTCTCAGACTTTTGGCTCTCTCTGCAGCCTCCGTTTCTAAAATATTCGTCGGATCACACCTGTGGCTCTCCTTCGTTAAGCAGTGATTTTTCAAACTTAAAAAAAAAAACATGGAACTCCTTTTGCAAATAGAATTGTACACAAGATCCCAGCTAAAAGAGATGAAATAATTATAAAAGTTTGACTCGATGAATTCGGATTTGAAATTGAGATTAGATGAAGGTGCAGTACTGTATGTATTTCGTTTTAGTTTTCAAGATTGAGAATATCTTGGTTTGCATGGACTAGTGGTTGCACATGGTAACTTTTAATCAGCTTTCTCGGGATGCAATGTCAGCATGCTTTTCAATTAAAGTAAACCAGAAACTTGAAAGCAGTTAAGTGGAGAATTTTTGCTTTTTAAGAACTGAATCACGAATAACCTGTGACAATAACTTGTATTCCCCACCACAAATATATAATAAAGCCCCGAAATGCATAACAATAACTTTATTAGAATACTTTGCCCATTTAACTCTTAGATGCAGGCAAGAGCATTAACGGAGCAGATGCACGTGGTAAAATGGTGAATTTGCTTATTGGGTTTACGTGAGTGAACATATAAAACGATTGGTGGAAACCTGTAACGTTAATAATCGATGCCTGAGCTACAAAGAATTGTGAACTGTATTCACCCAAATGGCAGGAAAAGGTATTTTCTAAAGGTCTGTGTTAATCTAAACAATGCTCTAGAGGTCTCCAAAATACTTAACACTTGGTATATAGCGCAGTTAAATGTATTTCATGATTTTATTTTTTTAAAACTAAATTTTTATTTAAAAACTGAAATATTTGCTGAACTCCAAAAGCACAGTTTGAGAGCTACTGGTTTACCAGATTAAGTTCAAGGACCTTCCTGATATGTCCCCTTGTCTACTTTTCCAAGTTTAGTTCCTTCTACTAGCATTCTTGGCACTGTTTTCAACAATAACTACACCTTATGGTTTCCATATATTTGTGCTTACATCCTGTCCCTATGCCAGGAATATCTCCCCATCATTGCTTGGTAGACACCTACTTTATTTAGTTTTTCTTGTCATCCTTGCACAGGGGCCATGCTAATCTTCTCTGTATCGTTCCAATTTTAGTATATGTGCTGCTGAAGCAAGCACTAGACATCTACTTTAAAACCGGCGAGGTGGCTAATGCCTGTAATCCTAGCACTTTGGGAGGCAGAGAGAGGAGGATTGCTTGAGCTCTGGAGTTCGAGATCAGCCTGAGCAAGAGCAAGACCCAGTCTCTACTAAAAATAGAAAAATTAGCCCAGCATCATTATGCGAGCTTGTAGTCCCAGCTACTCAGGAGGCTGATGCAAGACCATCCCTGGAGCTCAGGACTTTGAGGTTGCAATGAGCTACGATGATGCCATTGCACCCTACCCAGAGCGACACAGTGAGACTGTGTCTCAAAAAACAAACAAAAAAAACTTAGCTCAGATTTCACTTTCCAGAAAACTTCTTTGACCATCTTCCCTCATTTCTGTTTTGTACCTGGTATATGCTTACTTACATTGTTGCACTTACACCTGCCTGGGCAGAACATTATGAAGGTCAGGACATCTTACTCTGTAACCCCAGTACCTCAGGCACTTCATAAATGATGGCTCCCTGTTGCCTGCAGAATTAAGCATAGATATTTTAGTTTGGTTTGAAAAGAATTTAGCCTTCTGCCTCCAAGCCTTCCTATCAAGCCAGTAAAAGAGCTTGCAGAACTCAGCTGAATAAAACAAATCTTTGCAAAGTGTCATGTATAAAGAAGTATAATGCAAAGAAATAAGAGATAGGAATATATCTGCTTCTGGACTCTTGTTTCATTAGTTATTTTGTTTTTGCTTGTGTCCATACCACACTATTATAATTACTCTAGCTTTATAAGTTCTTCAACTTTTTTTCTTTTAGGTTCTATATCCATTCTATATACATTA
>RJWJ010032740.1:0-18340 GCA_004363605.1 Indri indri
CTGAGCAGGGAGCATGGCCCTCCCATGGGAGGAGGGTTGCCCCTCAAGCATGCTGAACTGCCTCTGAAGGCACACACACCTCAGTGGACTCATTTACAAATATCCCTTCTGTGCCCCCAGGGAATGCGATTGAGACCTGACTATATGGGATCTGGTCTGCAAGCCTGTCCCCCTTACCCTGGAGACCAAGCCCTGACTTTGCCAGGGAGAAGAGTGCTGGTCTCAAGTCACCCACAGGGTGCACAAGCTGGATCAATGTCTCTCTGCCTTGGGATTTGCCCTGCTCTGCTGGAGTCACCAGGTAAGCAGCACCTGGGAGGGCTGCTGGGTAGGGAGCTCACAGTCTGAGTACTCCTCAGTCTGCTATAGGGCCCCAAAAGGAAAGGTCCTGTTCCCTACAGATGCCTCTGGGTGGTGGCTAAATTGCCTCTCTCGGTATCCACGGGCAGGGGAGGGGAGATGAAACAATATGGCGCCTGCAGATCAGCTTTCGTCTGCAGCCCCAAGGGAGCTGGGAGCCTGGTGCCCCGTCTGCAAGAGGCTCACTGCTCACCTGAGGCAGCCATCTCTGGGCTGGAGTTAGCAGATTTCTCCAATGGCTCAGGAGCCCACCAGTAGTCTGAGATGTAAGGGAGGGAAAATTTAACTGCTCCACCTACCCTTGTCGCTGGTCTCCAAGCCTCTCAGGAGCCTTTCTCCTTACAGTTCTCCTCCACAACTTCTTCCCATGGAGTCTCCTGTTGTTTCAGGCACTCTTCTTTCTGACCCTCATTCTATTTATGTTTGTCGGCCTGTTTATTTTTTTTTTCCCCCCACTTTCTTCTAAAATCTATCTTTTTTGCAGAGACACTCTGGCTGGCGGTTTTTCGCATCCACCATCTTGCTCCTCCCCTCCTCCCCTACCCTCTCTCTCTCTCTCTTTTTTTTTAAAGGAGTCCTCACTATTTTGCTCAGGTTGGACTTAAAGTCCTGGTCTCAGGTGATCTCAAGTGGTCCTTCCACCTCAGACCCCTGAATACCTGGCTCTTTGCCCTTTTTAAATTAGGTTATTTGTGTGTCTGTTTGTGTTTTGTTTTGTTTTGTTGTTATTGCTGTTGAATTTTTAGAGTTTCTTACTTATTTTAGAAATTAACCCCTTATCAGACATAGGTTTGCAAATATTTTCTCCAAATTTGTAGGCTGCCTTTCAGCCTATTAATTGTTTCTTTTCTATGCTGAAGATTTTTAGTTTGATTAAAAAGGAAATAAACAGAATTAAGAGGAGAAAAACAACAGAAAAAAATCAATGAAATTTTGCTAGTTTTTTGAAAAGATAAACAAAATTGATAGCTAGACTAAGAAAAAAAGAGAAAGTGAATGAAATCAGAAATGAAAGAGGAAACATTACAAGTGATCCACAAAAATAAAAAGGATTATAAGAGGCTAATGCAAATAATTATATGCCAACCAATTGGAGAGCCTAGAAAGAATAGATAAATTTCTAGAAACACACAATCCACCAGGATGGAATCATGAAGAAATATTAATAGAAAATATGCATGTACCTATGTCTAGTAAAGGTATTGAATCAGTAATCAAAAACCTCCTACAAAGAATAGCCCAGGACCAAATGGATTCACTGGTGAATTCTACTGAACATTTAAAGAAGAATTAATGCCAATCCTTCTCAATCTCTTCCAAAAAAATTGAATCAAATGGAACACTCCAAATTCATTTTATAAGGCCAGTATTCTACAGTTTATTCTTCATAGAGAATTTAGAGTGACAGTTTCTTGACTCGGGTCATCTCATCCCTCTACCCCAAATCCCCAATGCTTTTAATCACATACAGAATAAAGTTCAAATACTTTACCTTAGCTTGAATAGTCCTGATTACTTTTTTGATATCCACCCATGCTTTTGTGCCATGCTTATAATACAGTACTTTTTTCTCTTGATCAAACATGACAATCATTAATGTATTTCAAGAATTTCACTCTTGATGTTTCCATTACCTGGATGTTTTTACCCCAGGCCCTTTCATGGCTGGTTCTCAAACTTCACTCAAGTTTATGTTCAAATGTCACCTTCTAGCCACCCTATCTCAAACAGCGGCTCCAATGACTCTCTTTTCTTATTCTACTCTATTTTCCTCATAGCATATATTATTATGTTCCATTTGGTTATGTATCTGTTTGTTTTATTTACTCATTATTTCTCTGTATGTAGCTTCCATTAGATCAGACTGTTGTCTTTCTTGTCCATTTTGTTATCTCCAGTGCCTAAAACAGTACCTAGCACACAATAGTACTCAATAAATATCCCATTAAGTAATATTGAATAAATGTACATTTGTACTGTATTATATTATTGTCACATTATTTGAGATTATTTATAGTAGTTAGAGTGATTAGAGCTTAGCATATCCAAATATATCAGGCCCTTTAAGAGGGGAAAATTTCCCTTAGTATTATGACAATATACTTATAGTTCATGCTTTATCTCTTAGACCAGAAGTGGCTCTGATATATTAATATTAATGTCAGTTTTTAATGTCTTGTCTTGAACTATTACTTAACTAATCTTGGTATCCTATTTTTAATGACAGTATATCCATTCCCCAGAGTTTGTTATAGAAAGTAATACATTTCCAATTGGATCTCAACCAACATCTCAAAAGCAAAATTCACACTACACCAGTTCTCCTTTTCATAACTTGAATGAAATCCCCAATTTTTCTCCAAAATGCACTCCACACCAGCACTATTCCTTCATTTAGATGATCTCCAACTCTTTCCAGTGAAGCTAAACGATTCTCAACTGAATCACACCTCTCATTACATCAAGAAACAGGAATTCATTCTTGCTTGCTATGCCCTTGTAAGATATACTCCAAAAGGCAGGACATTACATTGTTATTGGAATAATATTTTTATTTATTTAGAGTGACAAAATGTATCGATATTTAGCGATTTAAATATCTTTCTTACTCCTAAGCCAATTTGTGTGAAGTTATCGCAAATTCATTACATATTCTAAGCAGCATCATACTTAAATCTAAACTGATGAAGTCTATATGACACTTCCTTAAAAAGAAAACATACTGCAACCACTCAGGCAGGTACAGTGCTTCCCAGAGCTTCAGGGAAGGATGTTAACCTGAGGCATGTGAAATCAATTGCCTCTCCCTAGGCATGTGTGCTGTGAGATCGTGCCTGGAAGTCATATTTTTGTTTTCGCATTACATTTCTTGAAGATTTTCTCTTGGGTAAATAGAAAGGCATGCTTAAGTTGCCTGAATCAGTTATGAATTATTTTATTAAGATGTTAAGATTTTGCTCAGGGTGGTTTGCCAAGAGGGCTGAGTTAAATGCAAGACCTTGATGTTTTATCTCTCATTCAACATCATTAATGTCCTTACCAACTTCTCTTCTTGCTGCAATACTGTTATGCCATAACAGAGATAAAAAGTCATTGGATAAGTCTGACAGTTCAGAGGTGTAGCATCGATGCCAAACACACTTTCCCATGTTCCCTATTTTTCTTTCATGGTGTCTGAGGTAGACATATTTTGCTTATCCTTCCAGATACATTCCCTCTTCTACACCTGCTGTGTGCCCTGGGAGGCTGACTTCTATGGATTTCACCAACAGTGTTCCATCACTAGAGTATAAAGAGCACTGGTAGAAGAACCAAAAGATGGTAACTTCTGGCTACCTTTTGTTAGGTCTTCTCTTGCTGGCTTTGTCCCATAATCATTCCTTCTCTTTCTTTCTGAGCTATTCTATGAATTCCTCTGCTTGCCACTTGGGCCTCTGTGTGTAATTGGTGGAGGGTCGCTAGCACTACGATACTTCACTACCTATGGCTTCCTTATTTTGTTTCTTGCCCACACTTTGCAAAATCATATGTTTATGAAACTCTGCTCCAAATACTCAAGTTGAGAGTCATATTGGAAACCTGATTGCTACATTGTTCAAGATTAGAGAAGTCATAGAGACAAGTCCTCTGGCTGCTTTACAGGTCCATTTGCAATCATAACTTCCCCTAGAAGTCCACACTTGACTCAGAAGCAAGAACATTTCATATACATAACAAATATAAGCTGGGTGGGAGGAAGTATAGATGTGTAACGAAAAGATTAGAATGCTATTTTGTGAGATAGGTGCTCGGACAAATCTTAACCAGTTTAATTTTTAATCACCTATTGATATTTTATTGCTCTATGAATTCCAACTTTTAGCTTCTCAAAGTATTTAGAGTTTTTGAAAACTCAAATCTAGATTTTAAAAGGTCGGATATCTTAAAGTTGGTAGATCACCTCTTTTTCTGTTGTGTATCTGTTTAGCCATCAACTGACTTATCTATCTTTTTTATTTACTTTTAAAAATAATGTATGAAATCATAAAACCTCATCACTAAAAACTCAAAAGACAGAGAAATTAATATTTCCCTATGAGAAATACACAAACTGAGTCTCCCATTTTAGGAAGTAATCATGGTTGATTTGATGTCTAGAGTTTCCCATCTTTTTGTGTGTATTTATTTTTTCACATTTGCTTGCATGTGTTCACATTTCCCTTCATCTAGTCACATTCACGTGTGTGCACAGATATATATAGTTTTGCTTTGTGTTTGTTTCATATAAATTGGATCAGCTGTATATATTGCTTTGCAGCCTGCTTTTCCCATCCAGGTACTAACCAGGCCTGACTCTGCTTAGCTTATGAGATCAGACAAGATTGGGTGTATTCAGGGTGGTATGGCCATAGACTGTAGCCTGCTTTTCAAATAACATTTTGCTTGAGAAATGTAGGGGTTTATTGGAGAGATACAGCACAATTTCCTTTATGATGCTTTTCCACAATACGTGGCCCTTAGACAGAGAGGAAATGATCTGTATAGGTCTGACAGTGACCCCTTCCCACCCTGCCCAAAGTAGAGTAGTTATGAAATTATAACCATGGATCGCATTTCCTAATTTCTGGGTCACTTAATGAGATCATCATTAAAACCATTGCCATTGCTATTTGCTATTCTCAGGCCTGCTGTTAATGGCAATGATAGCCATTTTTACATAATTATTTTCTTTTTCTTCAAGTTTACTCTTTTCTTAATCCCTTTTCCTAGAACTATGTAAAATTGCTATATTTTCCCACTTATATTTCTATCATTTTCTTTTATAGTTATGATTATCAATCTTTCCCAGTGTAGTTCTTTGGGATTTTGGCAAATAAAACCATGAAGGAATAATAAAGAATTTTGAAAATTCAATTTCTTGCTTTTCCATTGTGTATTGTTTTCCATTTTGCTCTCACTACTTTATTTGGCCTTCACCGAATAGTATTGAGGGGGCGTGTCTAACACTTCTTTTCTCCATCAGAACTGAGAAGTACATTGTCTTGTATGGTAAAGAGGATATGAAATTCTCAGTATAAGGAAGTAAACAAATATATTTTTAAATAAACTTTAGATTTTATAAGAAGAAATATGCATGCATGCTATGGATAATCATTTTATGTTTTTTTTCCCATAGTATTATGGGGCTACGAATGTTTTGGTCACATGAGTTGCTTTTGTACTGCTTGAATCAATGTTCTAAGTGTGCCCATCACTGAGATAGTGTACTTTATACCCATTCGGTGTTGTTTCACCCATCCCCTCCTTTCCTGTCCCTCCTGCTTGATTTCCATTGAGTTTTACTTCCATCTGTGCACATGAATGCGGATTGGTTAGTTCCAATTTAATAGTGAGTATAGGTGGTGTTTGTATTCCCATTTTTGTGATACTTCACTTAGGAGGATGGTCTCTAGTTCCATCCAGGTTGTTACAAAAGGTATTAATCCATCAATTTTTATGGCTGAGTAGTACTCCGTGATATACATAGACCACATTTTATTAATCCACTCATGAATTGATGGGCATTCGGGTTGATTCCACATTTTTGTGATACTTCCAGAAATATTTTGAACATAAGTATATGTAAGCTTGTAAGTACACACACACATCTTTTATGCAAATGATTTTATATATGTATATACACACACGTATATACCTGATACATATTTATAGAGACATATACACACAAATACATATAAAATACACATTAATCTGCAACCTTTTTTTTACTTATTTTACCTTAGATTGCTTATTTTTTATCTACACACATAGATCTACCTTATTCTTACTAATTAATACATAGCATCTTAATGCATGGTGATTATTATAATTAATTCAGTAAGTCTGTTGATGTCAGGTTGCTTTCAGTTTTGCTATTAAAAACGATGCAACGGTAAACATTTATACTTAAATCCCATGCACGGGGGTCAGCATAAATTTTGGCAAATTTAGTAATTCATTCCTTATAAGTTTATAAGAATTTTTTCTGTATGTGGGAAATGTTTCTAATCCTTAGCTTCTAAAAAAAATCTGGTATTTCCTATTGCTTTTAAGAAGATGTTTTTCCTTGATTGTTTTCAACGTATGAAAGAGAAGGCTTTAAACTCCTCATTCATACTCACACTTAACTCTTAGTGGACACCACCCTACTTTTATTTATTACATTGAAACAAGAGGAGATTTTAGGTAGCAATGCAATATCTATTTTTCATAGTTATCACAAGAGTTCTTCATAAGAGTTCGTAATGGTCTGTTTTCAATTATAAAATCATTCCTTCCTGAGAATGAATTCCCATATTTCAATGTTAATATTCTTATAGAATGGGAAATATATTTTTAGAAAAATTTTTATAGTTTTAGGAAATTGTCATTCAAACTCCCCTGAGTCATTCCAGAACATGCTGAATTTAAAATCTAAGAATTTCTTCCAATTTCAGTATTTCTTGCCAGATTCTTTTTACTGTAGGTATAGAATCACCTGGGTATTTGGTCTCTCTTCCACTGCTGGGTTCTTGCTCTTTGATTTTGACTCCCCAGACATAGGATTTCCTCTGATTTACACTCAAATTATGCTCGTATGATGCCCTTAACATAGTCTGTTTGCACTTTCCCCTTTCTCTCAGACAACACTTTTGGTGATGGTGATTATGACATAATTTTTATTTTGTGGTATTTTGTGATTTTACAAGGAAACAATAGAGTGATTTTTTTCTACTTACATAAGAGGAAATTTAAGCTTAGTAAAGTTGAATAACTTAATCCAGTATCCACATAGCCTCTCTTTCAACCACAAATCCCAACCCACTAATGACCAGTTGCCACATATTAAGAGTGAGTGTGTTAGAAAACTGCTGAGTTCAATTCTAGAGATTCTTAAATGCAAAACTCTCACTCGATTCCCCCAAAATGTTACTACATTGATGACTATTGTATTTTATAAAGATTCTCTGTTTCTGTTTGGGAAGCAAGAAACCCCTCTTAGTTTTTGATCTCAGAGGGCCATAGTAAACTGTCTCTGACTCATAGCAAAGAAACTAAACTCATATATAAACCCTACATCAGGATCAAGATGAGCTGCACATGTCAGTCTCCATTCTGACTTCATGTTGAGCTAGATTTTAGGAAAATGTGATTTGTGAAGTAGACACTTTCCTCAAACAAAATAACTGTGTGTTTATGCATAATATTCAAATTAAACATGTTTATAAATGCTGTGTAAAAATAGATATAGTGATAGGTAGATACAAACATAGACATAGACATAGATAGTACAGAGCAGTGGTTGAGAGCTTGACTCTGAGTCAGCCCATATGGTTTTGAATCTCAACTCTGTGACAATTTTCTTCATTCATTTTAAAATTCATTTTATTTCTCATCTGAAGTGCATCTTAAAGGTAGGAAAAAAATAAAACAAACTCAAACCAAAAAAGAAAAAAAGAAAACGGAAAAAAAAGCTTGAAGGCTAATAGCCTGGATTCATATCAGAACCCCACTATTTACTAGAAATATAATCTTGGATAACTTATTTTTCCTCACTTTCCTAATCTGTAATGTGAGAATAAAATTTAATTTACCTTGCATAGTTGTTGTGAGACATAAATGAGTGCAATTTAGAACATTTTCGGGTACATGTAAGAGCTGAGTAACTGTACATGTGTTAGCTGCTCTTGTCATTCAGTCTGTTCTGAAACCAGAAGACAGAAAGGGCTGCTATTTATTGAGGACCTCTCCAGTGCAGCATTTGGCTCATAAAACAAGGATTGCTACCTTGCTATAGGTACTTCCTTTCAGCTTGTGTATGAATGAAAATACAAAATTTTATACTAGATTTTTTAAATCTAAAAATCTAATAGTGAATGAGACCATTACTTATGAAACCAGAACAAAACAAAGCAAAAAAAAAAAAAAAAAAAAAAGATATGTGGCTTAATCAGAGTATCAGTTGAAAACACAAGAGTAAGCATCAGCAGAAATAGGCTACCTGAATGACAAATGAAGTAAGGTACTGTTTCTGCAAAGTAGGAGAGCAAAACACCAAAGGCAAATGAAGTTTTATGTCCAACTCCTATGTCAATTAGGATTGCCTTGAAAATTATGTTTGGCTCAAGATCATCAATGTGCCACCCTCTCAATTGTGATATTATCCTGTGGAAGCAGCAATAAGGGTTCAACTGGAACTCACTGAGAAGTTATTATCAGAAATAAATGTTACCTGACAAGAATAGGATTATTAGAAATGTCCTAACAGCTCTGTCTGATTTTGACTAAGTAATCACCACAGGGCCTCAAGATCATCAATGTGCCACCCTCTCAATTGTGATATTATCCTGTGGAAGCAGCAATAAGGGTTCAACTGGAACTCACTGAGAAGTTATTATTAGAAATAAATGTTACCTGACAAGAATAGGATTATTAGAAATGTCCTAACAGCTCTGTCTGATTTTGACTAAGTAATCACCACAGGGCCTCAGTCAACTACCATTGATTGGAATTATAGTAACTCTAACAATTCTTTTGATCATTTCTTCCAATGTGATCAATTCAAGATATATTTTTTAAAATTTATAAATTCACATGAAAATTATAAAAACATGATATAATTTTACAAATAAATGGCATATCTAATAATTGTAATTCAATACTTTTGACATCTCCCCATCATTGAAATTTTTAAAATATAACTTCTAGAAATTTTCACTGTAGGTAAAATTGCTGTCTTATAATAATTAAATTTTAGAATAGCTTTGATGTCAGCTCTTTGATATTTTCCTAATTTAGAACTAAAAAAATTTAAGCAAGCTAGCAGCATGTTGATATAGCCTCATTGTAAAAAAGCAAATAGTCAAAAACTACAGAAGTATATATAATGAAAAGCGAAAGCTCTACTTTAATTCTTTAATCTCTCTATGCCTCATTGGTAACAATCATGAAAAATCTGATATGAATATGCATAATGTATCTATCCATTTAGGTATGTGTGTACATATAGACACACATATACAGTAAGTCCTCACTTAACATCACCACTTAACCTGTGACTTTAAGTGAAAAGATGTACGGCAGGTATTTGAATAATGTCATCCTTTAATTCAACATTGCTTCATTATAACATTGATGAGAAAAACAAATTGTTATATGTCACTTGGTTAAAGTCACAGTTTCCAAGAAGCTATTGACAATGTTAAGTGAAAACTTACTGTAGTTGTTTTTAACACATGAGCTGAAATATACTTATTTATAGATAATTTTGTGACTCATTTTTTGTTTGTTTTTAAAAATCTCCTTTCCTAGAACATCATTTTAGATCTCTTAATTTTTGGCAATTATATTTAATGGTTTCATAAATTTTTTATATGAATGCATCAGAGTTTATTTAACTATTGCCTAATCAGTGGATAGTTATATTATTAGCAATATGTAGCCATTATAAACAATGTTTTGGTGCACATTCATATATTTGCAAAATATGTTAAATATTTCTCTAGAAATCAATGTAGCCAAAATATCACTGTAATATCAATAGTAACTGAATATTAAGAAATTTTTAAAATAATCTAATAGATAGATAATTTTGATTTTTTGGCATTAATTTTCATTAAAATTTGGTGGTTTCTTTGAGCATCTTTTTCCATTTGTTGCCAAATTATAGTTTGTTTTATATTTTTAAATCAATTGTTCAGACCTTTCCTTTGTCTATTATTCTGCTGATTAATTTTCTATATTTATTTTAGAAAATGTTTGTATTAATATATTAATCTTTTGCTTCTATATGGGTTGCAAATATTTTCTTCAAAACGTTGTTTGTTTATTAACTGTATTTATTATGTTTTTAATATGAAAGTGTGCTTCATTTTCATGTAAGCAAATCCATTGGTCTTTGATGGCTTCTGATTTTCTTTATTGGTTTTTCTAACTAAAATCAAGTTGGATGGCAGGAGTTATAGATGAAATAATTCAACTCAGGGAGTGTTTTGCAAAGCAACTACAAAGTAGTGAGTGGGGTTATAATTCTTGTAACATTAGTATTATACCAAAGACATATCACAAACCAGGAATGGTATGTAGACTGAAGGATGTGTGGTCATTACTGATCAGACACTGCCAGTTGATGATGTGTCTATGCAAATCTCACAACTACTCAGCTCTGCTTTACTATTTAGAATAATGATAAGCAATGCCTTTTTGAATAAATCGTGGTACATTTCTTCTCATTTTAGTGAATTCATCTGTTTGCTGTATTAACATTTGCCAGAACTACCATCAAACTACATTAAAAGACTATTTTAGTGTATATTTTTCTTAGAGGTAACAATTTACAAGATACTGAAAAGTAATAACCAGACCAAATTTATTCATATTCATGTCTAATCATTAATACATTGTACCAACATTTATCTAATGTATAGATAAAAACAAAAATAAATCTAATAATGGTAAATAAATACAAGATCTATCAATGTATACGTACCTCTTTTTTACCTTAGTATGTTGCTAATGTTTCCTTGGTAATTACAGGGAAAATATGAACTACATCCTTTAATAATTTGAAAATGGAAAAGATGAACTCAAATCTAGGTTATCTTATTCAAGATCAGATATTTTTATTTATTTTTCTATTTCCCCAGTGTGAAGTAAAATAAGCCAAGTTTAAGGTCTCATCATAAATTACTGAAATAGCTTGAACATTGATTCAATCAAAACAAAAATCGCAATGAAGTTAAATAATCAAGGAAGATTTTGTTCAAGGCTATTGCAATAGGAGAGAGAGGCCAGAACTAAGTTTGAATTCACCTCTGCTGAAGTAGAGGGCTGTAGAGTTTTTAAAGACTGGGATAAGTAGGTAGAATTTTACTGGAGGATGTCATAGAACATAGGCCATCTGTGTTTGCTAACTGGCTTTATCCAAAAGAAAAGTAAATTTCTCATGCCTTATTATGGAATGTAATTTTACAACTTTGAGCAAGGCACCCAGCCTCATAGTCTCCCATAAAAACTGGGAGATAGGGGTATGATTAAAATTTCCTTTCATGATTATATTTCAAAGAGGTGGTCCTTGAGAAAGATATTTCTGGGTTGTAAAACTGGCAAGAAGATTTTAGCTTTTAAAAATATTTACATCTCAAAGAGACAGAGACAGAATTTATAAGTTTTCTAAAGTAAATGCTTTAAGTAAAGGAAAGTCAGGGGCCTAGAGTCAGGAAGAAAACTGTCTCAAGTTTACTCAAACTGAAGGGGAAATTTAAGGCCGTCTTGATCAATTCAAACTGAAAATCTTGAAGTCAAAGTAGATCTTCTGAACGAGGCCACTTGTAACCTCTGCATGAGATTTTTAAACCCTTGTGGGGGATGTTTAAGTATAGCTACAGAGATAGTAATGCATATTGAACTTCTGTATTTGGAAGAGTATAGAATCTTTTTATGGATTGAGGTGTCTTTTATAGAGTATAGAACGAAAAAGAAAGATAATTCATCCCACACAAAAGTTCTTGATTTTTAAAATTGTGCAAGCTCTGTCATTTGTATTTACTTTAAACAATCAAGTGTCTGTGGTGCTGTACATTTAATAATTTTAAGCACTCAAGCCTGTCTTTTCCACCTTAAATGGCTTTTAAGCAATTAAGATTTTTTGATTTTTAACGTTTTTTAATTGCCACAGATGTTAAAATCTAATTCTCCACAGTTCTTTACTAGATTGAAACTGTACCTTTAGTGTTGGAATGATATTTTTACATTGATTATAGATGATTATTAATAATAAATTAATAAATTCATTAATAAATAATGAATAACTATTGAAATATATTCTCAATACTAAATTTGGTATTCACTGGCAAATGTCTAAGGGGTGCTACGTCAAAAATAATGTGTTGGAAATAACACCTCTCCAGGACATTGCTTAACAATATACTGAAAAGTTCACAGCATTCATTACAGCAATTACCATAATGATTGTGCCTTTAAATGTGTCTTTACTTGTAAATCTTTAGGCAATTAGCTTTAATGATGCCAACAAATTTCTACCTATCAAGCACCTCCAGATTTTTCTAAGCTATTATAAAATTCAAGTGCCTTACAGTGAAAAAAAATGAATTACACATTAATTATAAAGAAAGAACAGTAAGTGTATATGTTCATGTCCTGTAATATAAAAGAGATAGAAATTGTTAAAAGGACAAAAACGATTATTTTAATTTTACTTAATGTTTGTTTATTGCACTTTAAACCTCTTGACACTCTATGATATCAATAGAGTTTTGTTGGAAGGTGCTCCCAATATTAACGCTAGACACAGAACAAAATTGTGGTTTTATTTTATTGAGCTATCACTGTAAACTTTAATAATAAGTGACTGAAAATGAGAGAGTCACAAACAAATGAGGTATATTAAGCCAAGATTTTAAGGATACACCCAGGAAAAGCACAGCTCACAAAGTATTTGTCGCAGACTGGGCTCTCTGTAGAAGAGGTTGGGCACTTCACATTTAAAGAAAAAAGGGGGTGCACAGGAAGAAGGGAGGAGTTTGTTGACGTTTATCTTCACTTTGATGGAGTGGCTGAGACTGTTTTCCCTGTGTATGTTTTTGACTGGGACCATAATTGAGGGGGGATGATCTCAAGCAGTTTTTAAACTTCCGGGTTAACAGGAACATTGGAAAGACTAGAAGTTTTACAACTTCCTGTACTTTGTTCCAGTCCCCTTCCCCTTCTTGCTAAGGTCTCCCTTTTCCTGCCTGCTCATTTTCCCAGTCACAAGATGGCACTCTTGTACTTTTAGCACTGAATTGGGGTATGTTATTGAGGCATTTTAAAGTTTGCTCTTCCTGTTTCCAAGATTCTGATTCCAGGTAAAGCATTCCTTTTGATGCGAAAGAGATGTGGGCATTATGGATGTTGAGGAGATTCGGCCTGAAAGATTGACGGGAGACTTAGAGCATGCTAGAAACTCATGGGATTACTGAATGTGTCACATTTGTAACCGTTAGCGGGTAGGCCAAAACCTACAAAATGGTAAGCGATGGGTTTAGATTTGAAACATGAGATAGTTTTATTAGACACACCCACTGTGTTAACCTTTTCATTATTTTGAGGAATGGGTTTTCTAAATAAGGTGGGATTTACAACTGATAAAGTAGTTCCCATGTCTATTAAGGTGGTTGAGAGCTCGTTATCTATTGTTATGTCAATCTCTGCCAATCTGTTGGTCAAAGCAGATTATTGGGAGAAGTGAAAGCCTTCAATTTCCTCAGAGCACCCCTAGTCTTCTTGGGTTCTGTCTTTCTGTCATCTTCATTTTGGGCTTGAACATGATCATCTAATGTGTTCCAGCTTTTTACAGTATTAGCAGACTAGGAGGGAAGAGCCCTCGGCATTAAGGGGCTTAAAAATTCTGGGGGGCTGAGAGGTTTGGCAGGTCAACTGTTTTAACTGAAAATACATGACCTGAGATGCCTTTTGTTTTTCCTCTTTAATAATAGTGTACGGTAATTGGTCATCTAAGCTTACTAGGTGAAGATGTTAATTTATAATCTAAAATACTGGCAAATTTGAGAAGGCGTGTTTATCCATAAACTTTTGAAATAAGAGTAAAAATTAAATTCTTAAATAAATACTTATTCTTTTCACATGGATAATATTAATAGGTAATAAAGAAAATACTAACAATTTAAAAACTAAATTATAAGACAAAATTATAATTATAATAATCTAGAATGAATCATATATTAAATATATAAGAGCATACATTGACTAAAACTATCTTGCATATATGGTTGTTATATTTGGAACTGACAGAAGAAAAGAATACCAGAGTACATACTATTGCTTTAAGGATCTTGGCCAAAATTTCTGCCTGAACAGATGATCTAAAAATGTAAGAACTGAACTGTATCAAATCATTTTCTTCTAGTATTCAAATAAATGAACATTGCAAAATAAAATTGTTGAAAAATGATTGCTAAGTAATGATTCCAGAAAGTGGAAAAACTGCCAGGAGTATTGATAGTCAAGATTATTGAAGCCTGTAAACCCAAGAGGTCATAGAATGGGCAAACGGATGCCAGGAATTCTTAATATTACCCTCGAACATGAAGAAAAAATTCTGAAGTGGTATCCTTACTTCACACTTATTAAAATTGGCAAATTCTGTAAAGGGCTGACCACATGAAAGTGGTGGAGCAGCTTAAGGTGCATTGCATTTTTGTTCCTGAGTATTTCTTCTCTACACTCTAAGAGAAGTATATGCCTCTTCCAACTGGCATTTGCAGCACTTCGCCATAGGTGGTATGTGTATTTCTTCCCCAATATCAGGCTCAGCCTGTGATTTGTTTGAGCTAATCTTAATAGCGAAAGCAACAGTGTACCAATTCTAAGCAGCTTTATGTGGCATTGCATGCATCTACTAATTCTCTTTAATTGAAGTGTGAATTCCAAATTACACAATGAATCGGGGAAGTAATCTACGGTAGAAAAGTAATAACCATCCAATTATGTGACAGGTACTCTTGTCTAGGATATTTATTCATTCCTTCATTCAATAATCACTTATCGAGAACTTACCATGCACCATGTTCTATGGCAGGTGCTGAGGACCCAGAATGCAGACATTTGACATCAATACCAAGGCAGAGTTTCAGGTATTCTAATGAAGATTGCACCTTACCTCACTCAAGCTATTGCTATTACCTGCCATGCTTTCAGGCTACAGAAATGTGACTAACAGAGAAAATAACTAGCTATTAAACAGTTATGAAGCTGGAAAAACAATCAATAGAGATGCAGTGAGAACGTGGTCAAGACATATTAAAGAGCAAAGAAAAGATCTGGATAAGCTGCCCAAGCAGAAAAACAGTAAAAAGAAATGAGAGAGTAGTTATGCAAACTAATTTGTGTAAATAAAAGCAAGGATCATATCATGCACAACGTAGATTAGTATGATGCTGACACAGAAGAATATTTCCCACAAATGATTCAAAGATTGAAAATATTGTAATATTTTTAATTTAACAAAACAATACTTGTAAGACATAATATAAAGAAAAAATAGGATGAAAATGTAGCTTACAGACCAAAATAATCAGATCAAGGACCAAAATAACTTTTGAGAAAATAAGAAAATTCATTCAAAATAGCAAAAATCAGAGTGGGCATGGTAGAAGTAATATAATCACACAGGCTCTTTATGATCCTTTATATCTGCGGTCCCCAACCCCCAGGCTGTGGACCGGTACCAGTGGGTGGCCTGTTAGGGACTGGGCTGCAGAGTCTGCAACCGGCCCCCTTCTCCTCCACCCCCTGAAAAAATTGTCTTCCATGAAATTTAGGAACCAGGACCCACACAGCAGGAGGCGAGCAGTGGGTGAGCGGTATTTACAGCCACTCCCATTGCTCTTATCCCCACCTGAGCTCCATCTCTCACCCCCCTGCCCTGTCTGTGGAAAAAATTGTCTTGCATGAAACTGGTCCCTGGTGCGAAAAAGGTTGGGGACCGGTGCTTTATATTATATTGTAGAGAAACATTATACAAATTCAAATTTGAAGAAAGAATTATTTCAGCCATCAAATAGTGGAAAAAAACTACAGAAAGGGAGGCAGTCAGTAGAGCCTCAAACTTCTCTCTAACCCCATTTAAGTGTTTGCAAACACTTCAATGAGGATTGAAAAGCTCTGCAAGGTGGAAAGTGTTCTACTCAACCTGACATTTTCTGAAGTATATAGTATAAATTATCAGGCAGGGTCAACCACGGGAGAACCCAGGGATAACAACACACAATAGCCCTCCTTGATATATCTACTTGAAGACAAAGTAATCCAACCAATTAGGAAATAATCTAAGTAAAGAACTCAAAAAGGCAAAAGCATCCATATCCGAGTCCATTTAAAACAAAACTAGTATAAATATTTACCTAGGCCGGGCGCGGTGGCTCACGCCTGTAATCCTAGCACTCTGGGAGGCCAAGGCAGGTGCATCGTCCTGAGCTCAGGAGTTCACGACCAGCCTGAGCAAGAGCGAGACCCCGTCTCTACCAAAAATAGAAAGAAATTAATTGGACAGCTGAAAATATATATAGAAAAAATTAGCCGGGCATGGTGGCGCATGCCTGTAGTCCCAGCTACTCGGGAGGCTGAGGCAGTAGGATTGCTTGAGCCCAGGAGTTTGAGGTTGCTGTGAGCTAGGCTGACACCATGGCACTCGCCCCAGGCCAGAGAGTGAGACTCTGTCTCAAAAAAAAAAAAAAAATATTTACCTAATTTAAGATTGACAATGTCATGAGATACTATCACAATGTTATAATAATAAATTAACTAAAAAATTTTTAAAATAAAGATGACAATTTTGAAGACATTTAAGAATCCTAATGACTTAAGTCAAGTGATGATTTCTAAAATTAAAACAATGTTAAAAATTACTTGAAGATTCTAGCCATAATTACTTTCCTTATCCTTAGAATGATCTTTTGAAATCGTGTTTTGTAGTGAAGACTTTTTAATTAAACACATCTACAACTTTTTTATTTTTACTTCACTTTATTTTTTGATGTTAGATTAAAGATTAACAAATTTCTTTAATATAACATAGAAATTTTGAACTATTTTAATAAAAATTTATATAGATCGGTATATATGTCAATTGATCAATATGTATGCGTAGAATATACCAGGGATTATATTAACGATAATTAATTATTCACTTTCATGGCACCTTGATCTTTCACTTCCCACTCTCCAGAACTGTGAGAAATATTTGTTTATTGTTTAAGCTACCCAATCTATGGTATTTTGTTATAGCAGCCCGAGCTGACTAACACACACACACACACACACACACACACACACACACACTCACACACACACCTGTCAAGTGTTAACATTTTCTTAAAGTAGAGAAATATATGGAATTATTGAATCTTGTGGATTAAAATACTATTCCACCACTCAACTACAATACCTATTAATACATCAAAACACCATCATTTAAAAATTCAGGATAAACAGACAAGTACAATGTCAGAGTCTTGCAGTATACTCCCTTGCACAAGCAATTTTATCATGAAGAACTTACCAAACTTCCTTCCATTATACAGCATGTTGTCCTTTCACTTCTCTCAATCTCTCTCTTTGTCTGTCTCTTTCTCTCTCTCCCTCTCTCACCCCCTCTTCTCTGTCTCTTTCAGTCTTATTATACGAAGGTTGCCTGGGAAATAGTAGGAAGACACTTTAAATTTTTCTTATAGCCTAACCACCCAGTCAAAGAATCAGTCTTTGATATGAAAACTAGGCAACCAAACTTATTTTGGTTGTTTGCTGATTCTTTTTCTTCCAGACAAAGTATTGACCTTTCAGTTACCTACCATTTTTCACATGCATTCAGAGGCAGTGATTTTTGGGAGAGGAAAAAAGCAGTGCAAGAGAAATGTGTGTGTGTGTGTGTGTGTGTGTGTGTGTGCGCGCGCGCGTGTGTGTGCGTGTTAGGGGGACTGCTGAAGATGGCATTTCAAATTCTAAAATGTGCAGTTTCCACAAATAAAGCACTACAAAGAAGTAGCAGAGAGATAAAAAACAACAATATTTCATGTTTGTTTTGAAAAATCTTTCCTACGTCTGAGCCACAGATGATCAAATAATAGGCTCACAAGAGGATCTGCCTTGTTAGAGGAAAGATGTGCAAGGTAAGAATTTGAGGGAAATTATGGATTGCTCTTGGAGCTCTAGATGATACATTCTCATTTATATACAAACCTAAAAGGGAAATGTACAAGTGGACCAAGAACAAAGTGAGTAATAACAGTAATAATAGTTGTTAATTATTATTGTCATTATTATAACAATAACCACAGCAGCCATTAAAATTTGCTACATATTGCTCAATTCCAATCACTGGTTTAAGGACTTTGCATATTGACATATTATACTTTGCATAAGGACATATTATATTATTTAATTCTCAAAACAAGAAGCAGTTTCT